>JAHZMW010004007.1:0-11481 GCA_027743745.1 Alloscopus bannaensis
TTTTTGCTTTGAGTCGAGTTTGTAATGTTTGGATAAAGTTGAATGAATAATTGACTTCAATTCTCACCTCTTAAATACCAAAAAATCTTCCGCACCCAAAGAAAAACCACGATGAACTCATGTTCAAAATATAACGGATGATAATGGTTGATGTAATGCCCCATTAAGTGTTAAGAAGATATTGGTTTCCGGAATGGGTCGCTCTAAATTAACTGGCAATCATTCGTTCTTTAAAAATTGAGCTCATTAAGTTAATGACCTCTTCATTATTGCTCCTAATTCGTGGTGGTTTTGGTTACGCAAGCACCCATTTCCGAGAATTAAAGATTCTCTGGACTCATTAACCACAAAACTTCCAAAACAGAGCATTTACAAGTTTTAGTATTTTTTTACAGAGTGGAAACCATGGAAAATCTCAAATACTATTCGGGCAACGCTTTGTGGAAGATTACTGGAGCTTATGAAGTGCAGGATGTAATACCACCACATTTTTATACTTCGCAGCATTATGGAATATTTGTCGTCCTCCAGGAAACGGAAAGGCAAGACATTTTTATATTTATATTTTTATAACAACACCATGTAGTGAAAACCTCAAAATTGTTTGTTGGCAATTAGTGAAATGCGGAATATTTGTATTAAAAACGTGCGTAAATGCGTATACTATTCTTCAGGCAAAGTTCTCGTTCTAATATTTTCAATTAATTTACCACAAGACCGTATTTAATTATACAAATCACCCGTCGTCACATACAATACAGAAAATAAATCATCGAATCCCTGATCGTTCAACCCAGCAACAATAGTAACTCTAAATAGCTCTAAAACTAAAATAATATCATACACATTTACTTGTATTTACTTCAATCAAATGATGAAATACAATTACTAGCTTGTCTAAACCAGTACAACAAATCGGTGATGAGGATCTTAATGGCGAAACTACATTCGATTGTCTTTCAGACTACTACAAAAACTATTTCTACATCTCATTTACTCTGGGTGCCGCTTTTGTCGTCGCCTTCCGTGCTTTGTCCTGCCCATTAATTGTCTTTCCATTCTCCACCTCTCCATTCGTCTTTGCCACCTCCGAAGTCTTTGTGGCTTCCTCCGTGATCCCCAGCGCCTCCCGGAAGTGGATGGCGATGATATGACAGGAAATCGACTTGAAGCCCACGCTCTGCTCGCAATGCACGCAGCGGAGCGTGTGGGGCTTGTCGCCCCTCTTGTGACGCCTTGTGTAGTGCTTGAAGAGCCTCTTCGGACCGTCCCTCCCTCCTTTGATTATGGTGAAGCAGGTGAAGCAACGGAGGAGATTTTTGTGCTTCATGAAGCAATTAAGAGCTTCCCCCGTCGTGGGAAACTCCTTCTTGCATTTCTGGCACAGCAAACAATTCCGCTTGAACCAAGCCTTGTCCTTGTAGCTCGGCTCTGACCACTCGTCCCCGTCAAACTCTTCGCCGGAGGAGACCTTGTCGAAGTCACCAAAGTCGTCGCCACCACCACCTCCCACACCGTTCTCCTTGTTCCCTCCTTCTTCCTCAGAGTCGCTAGCTTTCTTCCTTTTGTTTATATTCTGATTGAAACGTTTAGGCCCTGTAATTATCCTCCGAGCTGGAGGTGGTGACCGAGCCTCCACCTCAGACTCGTCGTCACTGGTCACAGGCTTCCTTTGTTTTTTCTTCACTAATTTCAATCGCTTCGACTTCGCAATCGCAGCCGGTGTCAAGCGCTCGAGAAGAATGACACAGTCCTTCATCCCGACAGGTTCTCGCTTCACGGTCCCCTTTCCAATTGGAGGGTCCTCCTCATCTGATGAGGATGAGTCACTGATGTACTTCCACTTCTTCCCGTTCGAGGACTTCCCACCGTTCTCGTTGTCGGAGAGGACCTCCTCTTTAATTTCGACATCAGATACGTCGTCCTCTCTCGGTCGCTTCGAAGGCTTCGGAGTTTTCCGAGTGACAAGCTTGCCAACCATTCTAAAAAAATTCTTAATTAAAAATTTGGTATGAAGAAAGCTGGATGAATTTGTTTTCGTACCTTGTTTGTTCACCAGAAAAGTTGAGTTAATTAAAACGGGATTTTAACATTGGGATATCTTTAAAGCTTAAAGGAAAGTGTGTCCGTTTACAAGGCGCGTAGAGTTCTGGAGCATTGTCAACGTGAAGAAGATTGTAAAATGCATGAAAAGGAACAACAACTTGTTCGTCTTCTCTAAAATAAGAATCACAGAGATATTCATGAGCCACATGCATGATAGAGGAACACGAACTCACGTTGTCCTCACAAAGGAAGAGGATGCCCATGATTTTCCCTCACTCCCAAAATCCTGCACCATTTCAGGATAACCAAATGAGCAGATTTCAGACCAGATTCTTATGCTAAGCCATTCTCATAATACCTGCTCAGTTTGTCTTGAGAAGGTAAACACATTTTCATTTCATACAAAATAAGGTTTTTTGCTTTTGGGGCAGAGAAGTGGTTTGCCGTGTCGGCAACATGAAGTCAAAATCGTGGAATGAATACACTCATATGAATGCATAAAGCTTGTCTGCATTTTATCTAAATTCTTTTCTACATGTTTTACATGACTCTGCATTTGTTAGAATAAAGTTCTTGCCACAATTCGTTCACGCACATTTCTTTCTGCCTTTGTGTGTCTCCTAATTCCAAATTCGTTGTGGATTTCCGCATTCGAAGGATTTGAACATGATTTAAGAAGTATACTCCGGGCATTTCGCTGAAAAATGATTTAATTCTGATTATCTTTGATTGACCTCAATAGTTGACATAAATTATTACATCATGTTTTAATCAGATTTTACACCTGTGGAATTCATTATCTATTTTGCGTCAAGGTCAAAGTCGGGATATGATTTGTGGTACTGTTGCCACGTGTATTTGTCGTATTGTGCTTTCCAAAATCACAGCTCGACGTCACCTTTTCTATGAAATATGTATTCCTGATATTTACAATAGATTTGACGCAATGGCAAAAACCCAACAGCAATAATCAATCATGGAAATCGGGTGATTTACTAGATGACTTATGACATTCGAATCCTGTTATTTGCTCCAGAATATTACATAACAATTTTAGGAAGGTTATTGGGTCTCGCACAATGACAACTATGAATTGCATTCAGAAATAATTTTGCAAGCCAGACCTAACCCAACCCGACCAACACGACCTTGCTACTCAGGTTCTCCATTCAGGCGACTCGTTCGCTTTACGGGAGACTCGACCACCAGGAGAATTTCGAATCCTATACGCTACTCCGTAGCATCGAATTCTATTCTCACATGCGCAATGAAATCGTTGCAACTTTGAGCCCGCTACTAGCAAGCGCTCAACACGATACATTTCGTACTGAGGTGGGTCATATTTACGTGCATGCTACCAGCATTCCACTTTTCGACCTAAAATCGCGCAAACGGACAAAATTTTGAACTGCTGAGATATCCATTCAACGAGCACATAAGTTTGAACACGTCGTGGAGCACACAACGAACTTGCACGTATTTTTTTATTTTACTGTTTCCATCCGTGTTTGTGTTTTTCATTTTTCTTCTCTGAACCGCATTTTAGTTCAATTCAATTAAATTTAGGTTTCAATTAATTTAATTGTATTAAATAGTTGGCTCAACTCAAGCAACAGATTGTGTTGCTAACCGGTAGCCGTCTGCTGAATTACATTATTTGTAATCATTTATTGACTGATTGGAAATCATTCAACAACACAAAAATACAAATGTGAAGTGATGTGATTATCCGTGTAACGTTTAGTTGCGACTAGGGAATAAGTTAGTGAATAAGTGCAGTTTATATTTAAAAGTGTCTGTATTTGACTTGGTACATTTCTCTTTAGCTAATTAGTTTCTCTAGTTAGTTAGTTTTTAGTTAAGATTTCAAGTTAATTGTATTCAAATATTAATTTTTTTACTGCAGACACCTTTTTGTAAAACAGAAAAGTGCTGCAAAGATATGTAAAATAAAGCAGATTTTCTCGGTAGGAAATATCAATTTTTCTTCCAGTTTGCATTTGTATTCCATTATTTGCAAATTGCAATCAGCTGAGTAAAAACCGGGTGCTAAAAGAGCACGGTTGATTTTCATAACACAGGAGCATGCGTTGCGAACGCTCAGAGAAAGTAAATTGATGCGGGATCGCTTCTACTTCGCTGCGCGGCAGGTGAGACGATGAAGCCACAGTAGCCAGCGCGGCGCAGGCTTTTTTTGTGCCAAAGTTGAATGTAAATCGTATAGGAACTTTTGAACGTGTGGAGCATGCTACTCGCACGGCTTGTGTTGGTCGGGTTTAACTGTGTATAATCTTGATTATATAAAACACTTCAGTACTGCAGTCGACTTATTATAATTTGTGTTTAAATCACGTTTATATTACATTCTGTATTTGTGCGACGCGAGTGGAGTAATAGGTTGTGGCCGCAATAATGCAATTAGTGAGATTTACAATAAAAAATGTGAGTTGGACGATTTTCCTTATTAAATCATAAATCCGAGTCTGAAATGACCGTCAAAGTAAATCAAACGAAAGCGGTGAATTTATCAATGGTAAGCACAACTTGCATTATAAAAATTAGTATATCTACTTTTAGCAAGAATTTTGGCGGTGGTCTACTAATAAAATTTTTCTGGGAGTTTTTTTAATACTAAAGCGTATTCCGCTCATTGCGCGCGTATAAAACAAGAGGATATTTATAAATTTATGTAACTTCTGGTACTGCACATCTCGAAATTTGGAAACTCCGAAGTATTCGTACTAAGTTAGATCGTCATGACCAAAGCGCTAATTTTTTGCCTTCAATTTTATCTTGCTATTATTGGTTACTCAACTGGAGCCGAAATTGGTAAGTCGGTAAACACACATAATTTCTAGTAGTACACATAGTCAATATCTACGTTATAGAATCTAAAGTTTTGTATTGTAGGCATTCAAAATGAAGTGGACGGGTTTCGGAATTTTCTCCAGTGGAAACTCAGTGAATACGGCAGTTGGTTGAAATCAAACGGTCTTGACCCAGCTGTCGAATCTGGTCCCCATGTTCTCCGTATGAGTAACTCTGTTGTGAACCTGGATATTGAAATTTGGTAATTGAAAACAAAACAAAACCATTTTATCCTATTAAACATCCTATTAAAATAATGTGACACATTTTTTACTGTACTTAAAAATTTACAGGGATTACTACACAAAAGGACTTTCCGAAGGATGGGATATCTACGCAGATGCCAGTTTGAGCAATGCTTATTTCTCCGCGTACATGTTTACCCTTCGCCAAATTACATTTGGAGGTACTAATTTGTATTCCGCAAATACAATAAAAACTCGAATTCGAATTTATTCTGTTATCCATTGGTAGGAAAATATAGAGCCAATGGAACGGTGGTTGGAACCATTCCCATGAACAGCAACGGAGATTGGACAGTGGTCAGCAATAGATTTAATCAAGCCGGAGACTACATTTACAACATCACCAACGGCTACGTTGATCTCCGAGGTGGCAGCGGTTGGGGCGACACAATCTGGAACAGTTTGGGGACGGTGCAAATAAATTTTCCGGGGCTTGTAAAAGATGCAGCCATCGCATTTGAAAAGACCATCAATGACACAGTTCAAGGAAGCATTGTGGGGTACATTGGGCGGACGATTTACATCGGCGGAGATCCCGGATATCCTGGAATGATACATTTGGATACATATATGCGAGGAATTTTTCAGAGTGCGACGTTTTTTGAAATTATTGGAACAACAGATCCTCCGACTGCCACAACTCCAGGATGGCCTGAAGAACCTATAACATCAGAAACTGAAACCACAGATATAATTACGGATGTAACTACTGATCCTCCATTGTGGACAACTGAAGAGATTTCAACAACTTTTCATGACCCATCATCGACGACAGTGGGAACGACTGAAAAGACATCAACAAAAGCGACCACTACAACTCCAACCACGCCATTGCCATGTACCTCTGACTGCAAACATTCTTTGAATTACGAAGAACGGATTGAACTCAATGGAGAAGCTTTGGAGTTGCTCCGGCAACATTTTGGGTGGTCCCTTCGCAAAAAACGGAGGTGGTTTCTGAGCTCGAATGTTGTCATCGAATGTGCCTCAGAGCCCGGAAAACTTAAACGAAGCTTTGACATTGAGTAATTCAAATATAAAATTGAATGTCGGTAGATGATTGTAAAAATGTTGAGACTCGTAAATTAAATTATTATCCAGCATCATAAAATAAGAATTCAAATAATCTCATTACATTTCCAGGAAGGTAGTACTTAAAAAATAATGCAAGTATTATTCAGCACAATGAAAATTTCAAATAATCTCATTACATACCCACTTATTTTCCAGGAAGATTGTACTTCAAATTTTATGGAGTTTTGTGACAACATAACAGTGTGAATAACGCATTTGCCACCTAAAAAGCAAAACGGCAATGCAAAATCTCCGTTGGCACAAGTACTCTTTTTTTAAATGATCTCAATACCGCTCGAGTTATCACCATAAAACAATTTGCAAAAGCTGACAGAAACTTAAATAAATTGTACCGAAAATCATGGGTTCATTATATTCCACGTTTTGGTGCGAGGTTATCAAGCGTGATTAAGTAATTTTGCAATAACACCTTATCATTTATTTGAGTTACATGCCGATAAAATATCCGCCAAATGCGAAATTAACTTTTCACGTGGCTCACGCTTACTCATCAATTTCTTCGCTTGATGCAACTCCATATTGAGCGTCACAAACAAATTAATTGGTGTTCCAAAAAAACCTTTAAAATGATTTCCAATTAACGTTTAAGCGCAACTTGCAAGTTCCGGCAAAGTGCATTGCTGATGACCTTCTGCATCCGTGCTCCAGAGTAAATCTCCTGGACAAGACTTCCACTCACAGGATTCCTGTCTGCATTTATGAGGACAGTAAAAGTAATTACGACAGTTACTCGGATCCGCTTTGTACTCACTGCCGCAATCTTCTGGAAGCCCACAGCCCTCCACATTTTCCACTCTATCACAAACTCCCAAGAGGGAATTGAAGGCGAGACCATACTCTTGAGAACAGTTATGATAAGTTTTATACTGGAAATTGGTACATGTGTAGTAAGTATGACAGTCGACGCCAACGTATTCGCAGGATTCATTACAAGGTTCCAGCGGAAGTTCAGTGGTCGAAGGTGGGTCAACAGTTGTGGGCACGATGTCGCAACGATGTCCGTTGTGAGAGAGCCAAACCTCGTCGAGCAAAACGTATCCTTCGCTTGACAAGCTTGAGCTCACAGTGGCATTTGATAACTTGTCCTAAAAATATATGAAACATCATTTTTTTAAAAATTGGTGTTAATACATTTTAATTGGTCAAAATCAACTCACTGTGACAGTTGACTTGGTATTTATTTCAACAACTTCTGTATTCCATGTTCCAGTGCAATTTAGCCGACAAGGCGAAGAAGGACCGTTGATACACGGGTACACCGTCATTCGCCCTGGTGCAGCCCTGCAGTAAAATCGTACTGTAACATTTGCCTCAGTGATCCCGCAAAAGGCTGGCTCATATAACTGAAAAGCAAAGAGGAAGTAGGTTCCCACAATAGAGCCAGTCCAAACACCAAAACTGGAGTCTGCATCGAGATGTTCGAGATCTTCGTGGAGTTCGCTGGGTTTGGAGAAAGATTGACCGTAACCCCAACTGGAGGGAATGTACCAACCTCCGTGTAATAGTTCGGTTAAATTTCGCCAAATAAGAAGCTCCGCGTTTTGGCCAAAAGTGGGTTTGAAAAATGTCGTCAGAATCACGGAAATCAAAACACAGGTAATAACAAATTTTTGCATTTTGTTGTATTTTTATGTAAAAATCAACGTAAAATTGTCAAATGTAAGAGATCGAGTTATATATTGGAACAACGTCAACAAGCTAATGAAATATGGCTGTGATAAAAATCAGAAAGGTGAATTTATCTGAAAGATATTCTTGGTTGATTTGTCGTTTATGTAAATTGAAGTGTTACCTGGCTGCTGATAAGACATTGAATAAAGTTTGATCAGTTGAATTCTTTCTGAATGATTGGTTTTGCAAATATTGATAAAAATACTCTGTTGTAATAAAGTGTCATTTATAATTTATTCAAATTAAGTATTCATCCTGATTGTGGAAGATAATTAATTTTTGTCATTATCAGCATATTGCACTTCCCCGATTATTTTTTGCGCGAATCAGGCTACCAAATTCATGACCTTCGTAATTTCATGCAGGCGGCCCTGCAGCTGCGTGATAGCATCACAAGTCCACTTTTCACATACAGTATCAATTTTCTACGTATCTCCACAATAAAAGACGTTAATGCCGCAGCCATCAAACCAAAATACATGTAGAATACAACGATCAAATTGTTCTCCATTGTGAGCGCCTGGGCACCCATCAAACTCTTTTCGATTCCATCATGATTGAATAACCAAGTCCGCCAGCTCCGCCAGGCGCTAATGAGTCCGGAATCCCCTAACCATCGCATCATCCTCATAGTTTGTCTTCCGGGCCACGGCGCATTCAGAACGAAGTGGCCTCGCCATTTGCTTAACCTTCCTTCGTGACTCATCCCAATTTTTGACACAGCTCCTGGATTCAGCTTTTGTATGTGTCGTTTAAAGTGGGATTGTAGGGCCTCCACAATGTGTCTGTACGTCACAAGGGCGGACCCGTTACAGTTGTCCAACCAATCAAACAGAATTCCAGGTTTTTTCTGGGTCAGTACCCTATTCAAAAAATTCATGGGCTTCCAAAGATTTTTTCCCAACGTCTGCCACATCTTGTTTGTTTTGTTGCTGCTAGCAGTAGAAGCGTTCCACCGCTCTCGAATCATTAGCTCCCCCATGAAATCTGACGGCGGAGATTCGATGAACTTCCCAAGACCCAATTGTTTTGCAACATATTCATAGGAATTTAGAAATTTGCTTATGTTGCTCCATGACAACCATTTTTCTGTATTGATATTAACGTTGCCAGGCAAAGTAGAGTAGATGCGGAAATCCAAATCCGCCACCTCTTTTAGAGACTTTAAAGGGCTTGGTTGAAGCGGGGCTGTAAGGTCTCCGATATTATCGCCTTGGTACAGAATGCTCAGCCAATTTCCCGCAATGAGCCACGCCCCACAAACAGGATACAGATGACGTGCCTTCCGACACTCTTCCGAATAGTTTGAGCCTTGCAGCACCGCAACGGAAAGCATTGACCAGGACAGAGGTCCAAACCCGATTTTTGGTTGCGCCGCTGAAGTTCTTCCATGAAGTCTAGCAATTTTTGCCTGGGCTCGTGGTGCAAAGTTGACAACTGCAATGAGCAAAACAAGATTAAAAACCAGGCCCACCCACACTTCCCACCGAAAGCAAGACACAAAGCCTGCCAAAGACAATCGTCCAGGTTTGGCGCCAGAACAAGTCAAAAATTCGAAGGAGAGGTCAGGATCGGTCACATATTCCCCGAAGTCGACTTCAAGCACTCCTAATGTTCCATGTGGTAAAACCGTATCTGCTAATTCCAAATGGGGACGTGAAGAAAGACAAGTTGAATTCTTTCGAAGTGTTGTCACCAAAACGCATGCCAAAGTTGTCTCCAAAAGTGGTAAGTGGGCCCATGCATAGTTAGAAACTGGTTTGATCTCATTTTTCTCGAAGCTGGACAAAATCTCTTTGACATTTGATATCTGATAGTTTCTCAGCCATACGATTCCTAAATGTGTGTCACTCGCCACATCGCCCGAATTACCGCTCAGTTCCGAGGCGACAAACTCCTCCATCGGTTTCGGACTCCTAGGAGCCGCTTCAGGTGTGGCCAGCCAAGTGACTGTGAAATTGGCGCCATTTTCCCAAGTGGCCACTAGGTACACAATGTCGTTGAGAATATTCCAGGGATGCTCCTCCGTCCATTTGTTACCGGTTTTGGCTACAGTCAATCGCCAACTGGTGATTTGCTGGAGGTCAGCGGGATAAGTGACAATGGCTTCAAAAATCCCAGGTTTGAACCACCAGTTCGGCCGTACTTTCAGAAGCATATTATTTCTAGTTTCTTGCATCAAATCGACTCTTTTTTTATCTTTGTAGAAACGTGAGAGCCACCCCGTTTCAGTTGTGTTTCCGTGAATAATTCCCCAGTAAGAGGGAGGCAAATTTTTGGCAGCTATTTTATGGTAGAACCACTTTTTGCATGGCATTACAGTCACCCGAAGAAAGCACTCGGTTTTTGGAAATGGGCTCCCAGGAAATAGGAACTCGCTTTCTTCTATCAAGGGATAAACTTCTTCAAATGAGTCGCAGAACATGAAGTTGCGCGCAGTTTTCATGGACATAAAACTTCCAAATAGTGTACCAATCAAATCGAACCCTGTCGGCGGTCTCCATTTAAGGGTGGAAATGATGGTGGGAACTGAAAGAGGCACGGTGTCTCCGAAGGATGTCACAGTATTTATAACCGTCGTATTTTTCCCCAGTGTGGTCCGTAAGTACTCATTGTGGATGATGTGGATTGCACAGCTTTGAAATGGGTTGACAAGAGGTCTGAGGTCGAAAGAAGCAAATGTGAGTGAAGACAAAATAATCATGCTGAAATTGACCACTAAGCCTTGTTTAAATACAATTGTGACCTTTGGCATTGCTAATTCTGTATTGGAACCGGATGGAAACAAAATTCCCTCTGAACGATCTTTATTTTTAAATAATTATTTTATTCCGAAATGGTTTAGAAATTTAAGGGTTTATTTTTTCCAAGTTATAGCATGACAAACGCTGGTTGGACGTTATGTAAATGAAGTCCGCACGGAACGTATTATTACGTAGCGTAATTAAGCTAATGGATGATGTTGTTTTTGTGAAAGTACCTCCAGCATTGGTTCTTAGATAAGTTTTGCACGAACAGTTTTGTCAACGACTATTGGAGTCACAAGTAAACGGTTATGTAAAGCTACCTATTTACATCAATACCTTGCTAAGTATTAAAAGTTGTATGTTGTTTTTAATTTAGAATAAACTGAAAAATAGGCTGAAATTATCTATAAACACAAAGATAAATAATGGAAATGACCACTGGCTCCTGCCTACATTAAAAGAGGCAAAAAAGGGTTAAAAATTAAAACGACTTGACAGCTTTTACTAAAGGTTTCAAATATTCAGATTAAAATGTGTTAATGTCACTCTTGCTCAGTCAAATATACTTTACATCCAGCCACTAGTTGAATGTACACTGAGCGTTTTATTAATATTTGTTATTCTTGTATTACACGTTACAATTAAGTATACTATAACAGATTCCAGTGAGAGGAGAATAAAAGTGCGTGTTTAAACACCGGCACAGTGAAGTCAGTAATGGCTTGTTTATTTCCTGGAAAGTTAAGGTATTTATACAAATTGAAGAGTGTAAAAAATAGAGTATGCTGAAATTAGAAAAGGGCGAAGTC
>JAHZMW010004008.1:0-15534 GCA_027743745.1 Alloscopus bannaensis
CGTGTATTAAATATCACTCGGATTAACTTTTACATGTTTGTTTTACTAGTCATTAGACTTGACGAATGTAACACACACATGTAACGCATGTGAGCATTTCTCTGAGTTTTTAATATAAACATCAGGCAATGGCTTTACTACGTCTTTATGCATATGAGCTATTCTCGTATATTTTGCTCAGGAATAAGGATACTTGGGCCATTGAACTTAAAAGTAGGCTACTGGACAAGCGTATATATACAAATGACAAATGTAATACTGCACAATCGTGTGTCATGTGAAGTGAAGGATAGACATGTCAATCATAGAAAGGGTCATTTATCATTTTCCACAGCCTGTGCCTTTATGACAGCTACTGTTTGACAAAGAAGACCTTTACTAATGTTTGTTATTGTCATAAAAGCAATGTGCATATGTAGGTAACTATTTTGTGTTTAAGTGCATACACTACTCAATTCCATACGGTTGATTGCGCAACATTCCGATTGGCTATTACAAAAAGTAAGCCGTACCGACATGCTTTCCTTTTTAAACTTACTGTGTTTTTCTTATAAATCATGCAAAGCTGTAAAATTGCAATGCATTGCATAAAGCACATTTCATTGTTCAGCTTAGGTATTCAATTGACATCATCTAAATTCTACCAATAGATGCAAACCCTACATGATCCACTCCGCCGACATCTTTATACTGAAAAATGTGAGACATCATGATTCGGTTTTAGATTTTGTAAACCGTTCTTGCATCGTCGTGCCTTCTGGTAACAACAAAGTGAACACGTCCGTTTTCGTTCGTCTTCAAATGCTCCTTTGTTCATTTCACGGTAGCCGTTTCTCATGCAACCCTTTCACGAGCTTCTTGCATACGAGACTTGTAAAGTCACTGCGCATTTATCCCAAACGCTTCTGCACCGTTGTGAGTAGCGTCGGTCGCTGTCTTCGTGTTGCTGCAGTAGTTGACGCAACCGACAGAAGACAGCAGCCCGCTCGTCTTTAAGATTGCAGCGCGTACGTGCGTGGTTAAGATTTTTACACATGGAATTTCATACTATTATCGTGAGTGTGGAACTAATACTGATTATAAGTTCATTGCTACAGGTAGTTTACAGGAGCAGTAATATTGATTTGCCTTCAACGATTATTTTGCACTCAGAGAAATCTTCCACTTTTTATCTGGTACCTCGTAAATAGAGTTTGAAGTTTATTTCGATATTCAATAAAGTGCAATATTAAGTTGTATCGACAGAGAATCTTCGCCTTGCGTCACTAATTTTGCGCGTTGTCATTGATTAAAATTACTCTGGAGTTGACTCTTTCACAATAGCGGAGCAAGTGTCTGCATCTTTAAGAAAAACAGCATTATATTGAATCTTGTTTTCGTATATAAGGAATAAACCGGAATGCTCTTCATGAGCAAATTTTCCATCCCCCAATTTTATTGCCCATTCTTCCGAGCCTAGTTTTCATTAATTCGAGCCAACATTGACTTCTTGTATTAATTACGCTTGAGTAATTCAAGCACTTATAAAATTCATACAATGGATGACTCAACCCAGTAAATCCGCGCGAGTTCTTGTGTGCAAACATGTTTTGCGTGTCCCACCACCACATTTTCATACATTCCACTTTTGAAGCTCACTCCCCGACATTTCCCCATTTGCCGACAAATAAAGGACACATGATCGGAGACAAGACAATTTTGCAGTTCTTTCGCCCATATTAATATAATCACTTGCCTAAACACATTTGTATATTACCTACATCTAAATGAAAGATGATCTATGATAAAAAGCAGCTGAATGAACTCGAAAGCTTTGAGAACACATGTTTTAAATACGTTTTTTTCTTCTCAAAGCTCAGCGCGTGAGCACGAACCCAGTTTGATGGTAGTGTGTCTGTCTATTGTTGGCTCATAATGCGGTGTGAAAATGTGTTGATGCATCATCATTCCTTTTTGTATTGTGTGATATCCTGTATAATATAGATCACCATCGTCATCGTCATTTCTCTTTATACACATCCCATCATCACACATCACATCATCATCACACAGCTCACCGACACGTAACTGACGTTGTGTGCGTTGATAAATTGGAAGAAAATTAAGAGACTCTTGACGATTATAAATCATCATAAACTACCACTTTTCTCAGCCTTTCTTTCTATAGTCTCTCCACGCATAGAAGTTGCGTCGGTATTACATTGTATTATTATATTCATATGATACTTTTGAGTTGTCTACAATGCTGTTATAAGGAAACTCCCGAATGATGCGTCTATTGCTACTTGTATTGCACAAAAATATGATGTATAGTATATTTATATCACATGGACAAAGTCGTATATTATAGCTTCTGAGTTTTTTATTGATACTTGACACTATTAAAGTGGTATGACGGTTAATGCGCTCAAATATTTCATCATTTTTTTAGTTTCATACTCAACCAAGCAAACCTCATGTATTTTAGGGGTACAGGCTTTGTACATTGTTCAGCATCATCTATTTAGCTTTGATTTACCAAGAGGTTTTTCAAAAAGTTCAAATGCCCCATATGAAAGGAGGTGGCGTGAATGCATCAAAGAATTTCTCACTCGTTTTTTTCCTTCATATTCTATACTGTCGGCAGCAACAAGGCTCTCTCTGAAATCCACGACACGCATCTCTGAGAAGTCACTTGCTCATATAAAAATTTGTGAAGATGACTGAGGAAAATATTATGCGAGGTGATGGGATGAATGAGCATTATGAAAGTGTTGTGTGTCGGTGGTAGTAGTAATGCTGCCAAAACTGAGCTCACATGTCAACTCTGACTGATCATAAATTTTATCCGAGCAGTCATACTCAACAGTCAGTGTGGCCTCTGTATTTTTTACTCATATGTCTTTTTTAACTTGAAGGGAGACATCTCAAAAAAAGAAAGAGCGAAGAATGAGTTCACAGAGATTTTTTTTGTGTGTATGCTACATAACCTCAAAGGAAAGCGGTGAACATGTTTTTACCGTAGGCATACATTTGTTTTCTCTTGTGCTATTGACGAAGCACAAACTGACAAGCGGATTGAAATTTTATTATAGTCAATATATCAGGTTGTATACGTATACACTTAAAAATATTATCAGCGACTGGTTTCGCACACGGAATATTCTGAGATTTCTCCGTTTCATAGTTTTAAAAAAGCATAGGAATTACTCAGAAGCGTGAACAATTTTAGCCACACCCTTTACAAGAAATTGCTGAAATTAGTGAGGCACAATGAACCAATCAAACACTCTTCCCATTTTTCTTCTCACAAAGTAGATATCCGAGTTCTCTACAAAACACCGGCTTCACAAACGGTTGTAGTAGAAAAGATGGGAAAATGAAAGATCGGCGACAATACCACTGTATCATATTAATTTGTAAATACACATTTACTCACATTTATCATACTACATATATACCATCTTGAACTGGCTATATGGCTATATGATGAATGACAATTAGAGCGTCTATTCATTTACAACAAAAGAGAAACGAAGCGACATACATAAAGAGTAAAATATATACCTCTCCGACTTGACCAACATATCATGAATCTTTCTCTATAATATTTATTCTTGAAATGATACTTCTAGCTTGAGGCACACAATGATACACTGGTGTAATAATAATATTGTTTAGTGAGAATAAGCAATGTGGAACTTTGTATGGAACATTACGTGACGCGACACGCACACCTACTCATCATTGCATTCGCTAAATGAACGTCTCCAAAAAAGCGGCTCATTCTGTATCTCAGTCTTATATTTCTACATTAATATTATATGCACAAGTTTCTATATCACTTCCAAAAATGATAGAAATGGTAGGAACCCTGTATTAAATTGAATCCAAGAAAAAGCCTTCATCTTGTTCCCACATTTAGCACTCTCATTGTTATCATGATTGGATGTTGTCAATGCCTTCTTTGATTGTAGTCTCACACAACATCTGTAATGAACACGGAGCGACGGAATAAGCTCAGATTTCTTGTTCGATGGAATGAATCACTCATTTTCCTCAATGCAGATGGAGAGGGCGGCCTTCACAGTGTTTCCTTATTGGTTACGTGTTCCCCGTCCTGTTCTCTCGTTCTCATCGTTTTTCTTGTGGTGTTGTACACATGACAGTAATTGCTACACTACATGTGTGTACACTCTCCACACGATTGTGCTATTCTCCTCTGCCTTTATTAGTTCAAAAAGATTAGTAGTCTTCTTTGATGAAATTTCTCAATATATATTTAGTTATCATCATTTCATTTGTGTGCTACATGCAAAATCATGATTATCTTGGGAGTTATTATTGTTGCCCCTTTTGCAAACTACAATTCCCCTCGCATGCAGAGAGAGAGAAAGGAAAGCAGACGTAAATTGCTACTTTTTCTTTTGTACGTCTTCGACTCTATGGTCGTGGACAATGGGTTGAGTGTGAGATGAGGCTGCTACTAATAAGTTGCTTACCAAATAACTACGCCGCTGTTGTGTGGAGGCGGGGGCATAATGATGACTTGACATCATTCCTACATACTATTCTAGTTGTCGTGTAAGATTTTGTGTGATTGAAGGTTCTCAACATTTTCCATTTGTGTCCAAGTGGTGTAGTAGCTCCTTTTGTCAGCAAATATGTTGTTGAGGATCGTGGGATTATTGTCGCGCGTGTAATGAATGGTGACAGGAAAAAAGCACACGTCATTTTGGTCGCTGTGTCCTTATGGAAAAGGCTTTACACAAATCACGAATATTTTGTGTGGACATTGTAGAGATGTATTGTGTGTGTGTGCAAACATGCATTTTAATTTCAAAACGAGGATCTTGCAAATGAAAAGTGTCATTTGTAGCCAGTCTCTAATAAAAATTGGTTGTTTGCGCTGAATAGGAGAGAATCACACCTGGTAGCTTTCAATAGAGAGTTTGATGTATTTGACGAGAAAAAGAGCTTTCAATCAAGACCAACTTTAAGTTAGATCGCCGCGTATACTACCCACCTGCTGTTGTAACTAGGAGGTATCATAAAAAAAATATGTTGTATTTTCACATATAAAAGCGATTGTGCACTCCCCATTTCATTGCGAGCCACCAATGATTTTGTAATCTTGTTTAAATCTGACGAACAGAGAAATTCAAGAATACGTGAATAGGAAGCGGATAGTTTTTTTTGCGAAAAAAGGCAAAAGACTCATTCGCTGCTAGTTGTTGCACGTCAAAAGAAGACGAAACTAGAGAAACTTCGTGCTACTTTGATTTTCCACTAAATGCCTCTCTTCTCTTTTAAGTGGAATATCTCAGAAATGGGATGTGTTTTTTAATACCACCAAAAAAACCACACGATTCCCTTCCTCCATAAATATCTGAGTAATACGTATGCTCAGATCTGTTGCATCCCCTTTGGTGTAAGAGTATGGTGATGGGTATGATGAGGATCCTTTTGCAAGTTCACATTACGCACATTCGTACAACGATTATATTTATTATTATGATTACTTCTTTAACTTACAAATTGTTGTGGAACTCAAATGGAAAGTTGTGTTCATGATATGGCATATAGGGCTGTGTGCATGCTGGGCAGAGTATGAGTATAACGTGGCTATTTACGCAAAGGAGAATGTTATGTTTTCAAATAATTTCGTGGGTTTTTCTTGGCTTCCCTCTTCCCGGCAGAACGTTACATTACCTTGTGAGTACTCTGTTACGAAAGCAAAGATGTGAAAGCTTAGCTATTTCCTCTTAGGTACACATATTGTATAATTGTGTGTGTGAGCAATAATAATACAATACGAAGAAATAACTTAAGAAATACAGTTCAGAGAGATACTCGTTTTTTTCTTCTTCGTGTCGCTTCTCTATTTTTTTCTTTTTTTCATTTCATTTATCGCCTCTTCGTTTATTCAACACTTGCAAGTTGTTTTTTTCGTCGTCGTCTTTTTCGTTTCACCATATACGATATTTGTATTCCTGTTGAACATGAATAGAAATTGACGATTATTATTATTACTGTTATTGTTACTCGCTGGTTTTGCAGCAGGGTTTCATTTCATTTCGGCTTTTCACCAAAAAAAAATTGCTGAGTCAATGTGAGATAGAAGAAAAACAGAAGGAGACAGAGAGATGTGGTTGTGTGGCAGTAGAAATTGGAAGATGTACCTCTTTGTAGGAAATTGTGGCTATACTGAATACCCACACAGTGTTGAATTGTATGAATATGAGTGAGCTGTCTTGAGGTGGACACAAAAAGGTGCAATACGAGGGAACATCTTAGTTAGCGGTGGTCGGAGTTGCGTCATTATCTTTGTGTCCCGTCTTTGATACACGATGAGTCAGGAATTTTTTCTATGAACAAATACATACTGGCTTTGTTTTGGTAAATCACTTCGAAGACTGCACAGGCTAGAAATATGGAAAATTTTAGCCAGAATTTGTTTCACAAATTTTTGACAAAACAACAGTGGAATGTATGTCATTAAAATAAGTCCATATAAAGCAGCTCAATGTGGAGTAAACAGAATTATGTGAAACTTTTTTGGAGTCTGTAAAATTATAAATCACAACAGAAAATGCGCTGGTGGTATTTGTAAATAATCACTACTAGTAGAGAAATTTTGGTCTATTTTTGTTCAAACACAAGAAAAACATACAGTAGTAGTCAGAACGAGGAGCCGGATCCTTTGAATGTGATCCTTGAGGAAATGGTCAGCAAGTCAATGAAAAATGGTCCAAAACTCAGTGTGACAGTGTGACTTTTATTACCATTACAAATCAGAAACAAGAGGGAGAATTCAGTGATTTTACTGACTCACACATACCACCACCACAGCATAACACCACTGTGATGATAATCGTCATCATCGTCGTTCGTAATCTTCACCTCTTTCTTCCAGCCGTCCACCTTTGACTGTGCTCTGGAAGGAAAGCCAGTGGCAAAAACGTGGCAAGCTCATATTATTGTTCCTCTGCTCCTTAACCCAATTCCCAAAAATACTAACGACGAGTAATTTATCAAAAGGTCATTTCGTGGTGATTTGTCTCTGCGTGAGATCACTTTCCTTAATGCTCCTGGAGGTCTCTTCCTCTTTCTTTACACGTAAAATCCTTTCTCATACCTCGACTTCTCTCTATACTTCCCAGGCTTTCATAACATTCTCAATTATTTTTAATACAATCAAGGATATAGCTCACATGCCCATGCTTTACCAGTATTAAATGGCATTTCCAAGTCAGCAAACAAAACAAGGCACTTCCGATGAGAAATCCGGCTTCACTTTTGGAAAACTCATAAGGATCCACATTTTTTTCCACGGATCTTTCAGCAGCCAGCCTGCTGTGTGTGCCACTCATCTCCGTATGAAATACACATTAGCCATTATAAATGTATGCAGAAAATATTAGTCCTCGAGGTCTTAAAGTGACACTCTTCTACTAAAGTAGTCGCCTTCAGGAGATAACCTTCTACTTTCAATACAGAAAAATATGGTCGAAAAATTCCAACATTTTTTCTCTCTAGTCATCTCATATCCTTCGTCTCTGTTTGACTTTTCCTGACGTACTGAGAGCACGAAGAGTTTGGGAGAGAAGTCGAAAAACACGTCTTCTACTTTACTGAACACTTTTTGGCTACTTTTCCGAAAGATTAATGATTTTTGATACACATTCAAGAGGGAGAGAAGAAGAAAAAAGATCGTCTGCTTTTTTCCTTCTTCCTCCTGCTGCTTAACTCTGTTTATCCGCTTTTGTGTTCACTTCAAAACTTTTACATTTTCTTCTGTATTATTCACACATGAGTACAATCATGGACGAAGGAACGGACACGTAGGAAAAAAGCGAACAGATATCAATAGAATATAAATATGTACGTATTACATATCTAAGTGTGTAGATATAGATGGATAAAGTTTTTGACGAGAAAAATGAAAAGGCCTAGACTAGTACTCTTCCAAAGGGAAAAATCAAAGGAAACGGAGGTTGCATACATAGCAC
This sequence comes from Alloscopus bannaensis, assembly GCA_027743745.1. Classification (NCBI taxonomy): domain Eukaryota; kingdom Metazoa; phylum Arthropoda; class Collembola; order Entomobryomorpha; family Entomobryidae; genus Alloscopus; species Alloscopus bannaensis. The sequence continues at coordinate 7,992 of JAHZMW010004008.1, forward strand.
ACAGAGAAAAAAAACTCCCGTTTTTTCCTGCCTATTTTTTTCTCTTGAATAACCATCAGGATGATGACTGATGTGCAATATATTTTTCGCCTTTCATGACTTTGACTTGACTCACACAAAGTGAAGCCAACAATTCCATTCAAAAAATTATGGGATAGCACCTCACACATCAGAGTGGTGTTATAAGGCTGTTGTGTGCGTACTCAACTGAGGAAAAGTGCAACGAAAGAGTTGAGATGTAATTTATGACCTTTTCTCTCTCTTATATACACTTTGTCGTTATTAATAGATTGATACAGGCCGATTTAGTGGTCACACGTGAGTGTAGAAAAAAGCTAGCACGCTCGCTGTGTGAGGCCTGTAGTACAGATAATGAGGAAGTGAAAAGGAGAGTTGGAGTTTATTTTTCAGTGGATTCTGGGGCAATTGGGAAATCGTCAATGGGCTTTTAAATATGATCCCGTGGGAGTCCTTGTGTACTCAAATTATTGCGTATTGTTGCCTTTTATGTAATCAGAATCAAATAAACGTGAGTCATGTAGAGTGTAGCATTGGACTATAAAATGGAGAAAAATGTACTTAATAAGCTCGATCTTTGTAGATTTCAATTAAAAATCACGTCGTTTCTTGCTTTGACGGTGTAGAATATAAGAGTATAGTAGAAATGGTTTCTAAAGATCGCATTTTAGTAACAACTGTTGCAATCCCAAGTTTTCTCATCAAATAGACTTTGTGTGTCTATTTTAAAAATGGGAGCTATTTTCTCAGTTAAAATAGTATTTAGCGCATGATTAAAATTCTAGGAATTGTGTCATCCATTTGTCAGCTCTTTTTTTGAGTATGGCACATCGAAAATTAAACTTTGCTGGACTCTCGCTCATTTTTTGTTTTTCTACTTCATTCCAACAGTAAAAACGGAAAAGATGGTACATCCGATGTATCCAACAATTTTCTTGTTTTTATACTCTGAAGACTGCGAAAGACTCTACTTTCTAGAAACTTTCTTTTCTTTCCACTGTGTAGATCATGTGATAGACGGACATTGAATTGTATTTTCCAAACTCAGAAATTTGCTGTTAGGATTTTCACTTGGATGAGTAATTCCCTGCAAGTTCAACCCACACAGCTTACTTTGCCAGGAAACAACAGTAGCACTTACACACAACCACGCTCATACTGTTACTCTATACAATTTTCAAGAGAAAAAATAAAACTAGACGTGCCACACTGTTGTAAAAGTGTACAAGCTTTGACTTGAGGAGCAGAAGTGGGAAACTCGGAAGAAAAAAAATGGAGACTTGAGTTTGCTTTTAGGTTGTAACAAGCGCATATCAAACTCCAAAAAACTTGGTAACTTTACTCATCCAACAGCAGCTGCTTTCTTCTCGTTTCCGCGTAATAATTTCAATACCATGTTGTACGCTGATAGCGTGTGCTTTCCCTTCATATGTTCACACAGTTCCAGAGAGTTCCACAAAAGTGGAACTGTGTTGTAGGCAACACACTGGAGAGCGTATGTGTGTACAAGAGGTTTGGAAATGGACGCCAGTTGCTGTTTCATAAAGAGGGGAAAATTTTCTCATAAAGTGTGAGAAATGGACAAAGATTAATCGTTTCTTGTCCCGTTGATGGCTGAATTATTCTGCTCAAGTTGTTACTTCTTTTGGCATCATCATCATCGACGAATATTATAAGTCGTGTGCCTTCTTCCTTATTCATTCAAACTTATTGTGGATTGTAGCGGAACGCTCACCCACCACCACTATTCAAGTTCACAGAGATACATACATTACTCAAAGAGACTTACATAATATATTGTATTATATGCACTTATATGCAATATCCAAGTAAATTTAGACAGGAGTAGTAAACTCTTGAAAACTTGCTACCATCTTTCCAACATAAAATAACGTAATTCCTCCGACAAGTGCTGGCAAAGCGGATCATTTAGGTAGCACATTATATTCCAAGAAATATTGCAGACCGATGTCGTTTTCCTGGAAATAAGAGTAAAATCTGTTGCATTTGACAATGTATTTCATTTGATTTGAATATTAAATACGTACCAATGTCAATACAAATGTCCACAGAAATCAAAAGTACGATGTGTAATCAAGCAAACCGCATAATTTCTAAATCAACTGATGTTAAACATATTAGGAAATGTAAGCGTTATGCATATTATTACAACTGTTTTGTTCTGTGGGATATTCTCACAAATTGCGATTTTAGTCGACAACATATTTCTCTCGATACTATAATGGCTAGACAAATTTCAAAATGGTTGCCTTTTTATAGAAGTTGGGTTTCTTCATCTTCACAAGCAGTAGACCATACTACGAGGTCCTTCACTGTTGAAAACAAAATAATAATATGGTTAGTCCACCAACCGAAGGAGTAGTTTTCCTCAAAAATATGAGAATGACAGACGTTTTGGAAGAGGGGACGGGCGGTCGCGGGATGGATCCATATGTGGATATACAGACTTCTCATGCATAAAATTCCTTTCTCGCGTTTTTCCTCCATGTGCGTATTAGTTTTGTGTGTGTTACATCCATACATACGTGCTCTTTTTATTATGTGAAGAGCGAGTGAGAAGAGAGGAGACGAGATGAGAAAAGGACAAAAAGAGAAGTTTTTCCCCGGATTGAATGTTGTTTTGTTACTTTACAGACAGACAAGGGAGGACGTGTATTAGAGGACGGTACTCTTATTTCCAGAAAAACTGTATGGACGAGCAGAGTGTGAGTGAGTGGAGAGCCAGAGATCAACTCATAGAGCTTCAGAAGAGTAGATGGACTCTGAGAGTGGATAGACGATGATAGATTATTCTTTTTCGGACAGAAAACTCTCTATTTGCTGTCTATATTATGTCCGTCAACGGAACTAACTGGAGAGTGAACGACGGGCCCAGTAGTTCTCGTGAAGTTGATAGCGTGCCAAGCAATGTGATGCAATGCCAAACAAGACCTTCGCCTCTTTCCCGAGTTCTGAGAACAACAGCGAATGGAATAACAGATCAGATCTGATGAACGGACAAGCGAAAAGACGGACTTTTTTTTGAGAGAGAGTGGATATCTGAAGGCTTTTTTTTCGTCGAAACTCGACAAGTTTTTTACGGAGAAAAAAAAAGAGCTACCACATTTTCCAGAGTTTGACATCAAATTTCCTCTGTTTCGATGGACTCTACGTGGAACGAGTTGTTGGATACGGAGAGAAAGGAATACTTTGATTTTTATACATGAAATTGGAAGTATGGCAATTCTGTGTAACTTTCACGTTTGGAACATCCACCACAGAAATACATTGTTTTCATCATTTTATTTTCCTATGTTGTACTATATATAAAACAGTAAAAACTGCGACTATTTGATCAGGGCTGATTTTAAAGAGTTAATATCACCGAAGCCGTATGGAGCTTGTAGAATTGGGTAGAAGAAGAGATGGGGATATGTTGCACTGGGGATTTTGCATTTCTCTGTGCTGGAGAAAGAGAGGTTTACCATAAACATGTAACCAAGGTGGCTGATGTGGTTTCTAAAATACGGACGCTCTATATACTAATATAGGAGCATTGCTTTTGGAACAGGTGGAGTATGAAAAGCGGATAATGCTCTATTGCAATTTTACCAGAATACAAGACCAAGTGGACAATTCCAAGTTGAGCCGATGGGAGGATATATAAAGTGGAAGGGAAGAGAGATGTGATAAATGGTTGTTTGAATTGATTTGAATATTCTGACAGTGCATATTCATGATTTCCACAGAGAGTTCTCGCGCATCTCCCGGAATACCTGATGGACAGCTAATAAGCAAAATTGCTTTGTCGACTACGAAGCAGAAACAAGGGAAATGTGTGTGTGTAAATATTCGCTGGAACTGTCGGAGGGATCTTGTATGATATGCAAAAAACACACACACGCGTCACGCGTGCCATTACACTAAAACATCAATAAATGAATGTTGTTTCAAGCCTGAAAAGCATATGTTTGAGGCTGCTGAGCAGGCGGTGTGGTTTGTTTAATTAATTTGGGTATGAGAAAGCATCGGAAATATTTTGGTCAAAAATAGCATGTCGCTTCTCAACTTTTAAAATGATTGCTTCATGTTATTGTAGATGTTTAGCCTCTCCTGGGAGGATAGCAGTAGGGAAAATTCTCGAGAATGAGAAAGCTCGTCTTTGAGAGTATCACATGTAATAAGACTTTTTGCCAATCTAATTGCAGATCTGAATACTAACTATTATAATACGGTATTCATTCATTTTTTAAATGTATTTCAGTTAAAATGACTGAAAAGTCGTAACTACGCCGATGCACAGGATTTCTTCATCGTTGACACATAAAGAATATACGCATTTCTCGTTACGACTGTAATCAGTGCAGATTCCCGGAAGGGTTGACTGATCTCTTGTCATCTCCAAATGCACTATCGAATTTTTTCAGGGGTGTGACTCCGTTGGACGGGATGCATTTCCACATCTTGGGAATTTTTGAGAATTTTCTATTATCCTTGCCAGTAGCATTCTGAAACTAGCAACATGATGCATATTATAATGTTGCACAAAAGTAGAAATGTATATTGTAGAATGACAATAAGGGTTATGCTTGTGCATTGCATCACTGCCTCTGCACTTTCTCAGGCAGCAGTGATGGGGCCTGACAGAGGAGACGGAGGAGGAAGGAATCTTTCAATAAATCCCCTGTTGTAAAGCTCTTGGCTTAAAATCCAAGGGAAAGGGCTCAAAATAAGCTCAAGCTCAGAGTGAGAGCCGAGTTGAGGAAACGTGTTAGCCCTTCTATCACACCACCGTATCACTGCATCAGTAAAGGAAAAACGACGAAAAAAACTCATTCACCCACAGTCGGTGAATAGTGAAATGAAAACTTGATAAATCCTATTATATGAATACTCAGCAGGCAAGCACCAGGCTTTAAAATCAGCTGACAGATAAAGGAATTGAAAAATTTTAAAATTACATTTTTAACAGGCTTTTCGTCTTGTCAGTCTCTGACTTTGAAGGGGTTGTCTATGTTGGTTATGTATGTGATGAATACGGGATTATCAGTAAAACCAATTACAAAAAATATACATTCCTCAGGTTGAAGTTGTGAGCATCAAACTCCAGTCAGACACATATTATATGAAAAATCTGATTTTTATGGTTTTTAGCTTGCTTTCACAAAATCAGAAATCTTTAGATGAAAAAAATTAGTGTGTAGGTTTTTTATCATTCTTAGAATACCTTCTTACTGATTTTGTAATCTCGTTTATGAATAGAAGGTCTTCCGGTATTCAACTATTAAGCTTACTCTTCAATAGTAAGCCAAACTAGCTACATTTTCGAAAACAATATACCTACAATTTTTTAAAAATTTATATTACTATTTTACTATTGCAAAACCTGAGAAAATATCAGTATCAATTAAATCTGTCACATTTCCAAAATATCAAAATTAATAAAATATTAGCCAGGTCATTCACATAGCAATGCAAATATTTATACTTTTAAATATTTGCATTGCTTCCACCGTATAGTAAGCACTTCAAAATATAAATGCAAAAGCGCTTGTTTTCAGATACATACATTTTGAACCAGTTCATCGGTTTCAAACGAGCCACTTCCTCACAAACGGATATTCCATGTCCGTCCCAGTGTGTACAGTGTATTTCGTTCGAGTGACTTGCTTGGACACGGGAAAAAAGTTGGTGGCAGAAAGAAATCCATTAATCAGACTATCGAATAATCCACTGACACAAATAAGCACCCCTTGGCCCTAGAGCCCATTGTGAGCCTCCCGCTGTGACCCGTGTGCATAATTCCTTTACTTTCTCGAAATAATCATGCATACATACTCACACACTCACGTTATATCTCGCTCCTCCGTACTTCGTACACATAATATCCTTCTCAACGTAAAAGCTCTGGGCGTATTGAAGTGAGTAGAAAAGAGGAATTGAAAAACTACTTTTTACCATATAAAATACTCTCTTCTCTCTACCGCCGCTTCTCTGCTGCTGTTATTGTTGTTGTTATTGGTGTTCAAGCTTTTGTATGCATGTCTACTCTTTTCAATGTTCAAAATACAAAGCTGCTGTCTGATTCCTGGGCCTGATACTGTGTTTCCTTACGTATCTGTCTCTTTCTAACTATACCCCCGTGTGTCAAACCAAGAACTACACGATAATGACAGAGAGAGTATCAGATATTCTGTTCGAGTTCGTTGGAAACATGACCATACACACAGCATTATATTTTGGTTCAAGAAAAAGTACTATGTATGCCTATTGAATTCTATTGAATACATAATACATTCATACGTCCTTATATAAGCGTCAAAAGGTGGTTGTTAAACCGACTCGTGTGTAGTGTTGGGAAGTTTGTTTGTTGCGAGATGATCGATAGAATATTTTGATCGAAGGGAGCGATAGATCATGAGAAAGATTTTCTGTTGATAGATTTTTTTCTGAGCACTTCTCCCCGCGATGTACACGATCCATGTGCTCAAGCTCAATTGTTTATTCATGTGTCATATTAGAAAATCACCCTCACCCAATGTGAGCGGCTATTTGGTACGGAATGTTAACCAAATTAGAGCTCGAGTTTTAAATGCTTTGCTGCTATTTCCTTTCCAAAATATTTTTTGAGTCTGCTCTTGAAATATATTTTATGAAAGGACCCAGTCTATATTTTGATGAGTCACATATTCTGAAAAGTGCAAAAATGTGTAACAAAAAATGCATCGAAGGTAGCATATGATTCTCCTTCATTTGAATAAATGCACGCAGTTCCTTTCTTGTGTACAGGAAATTGTAAAAGGTTTACACAACTCCCGAACCGTCTTCCTGGAGCAAGGAAGGAACCCGTCAAGCTGTGGCGAAATGACGAGAAGATTAATGTGATAAGTTTACGAATGGGATATTCCGCTCCTAGTCGACGCATCTCTTGTTTCACATGTCTCCTTTCCTCACACATAATTTCGTATAGTGCCTCCCCAAACTCGAGGAGAAAATCCTGCTTTTCCAAACACTTACTCTTTTCCCTGTGCGAAGGAGAGAGTCCCGGTGTCAGTTTGCAGCAATTGTTTGATTTCTATTTATCCTTTGTTGGAGCAGCACTCTCATGCTCACATGTATATGTACACAAATGTTATAGTCTCTACTCAATGTTCCACTTGGAAAATTTTCTCCTTTTCCGTATTCACACCGGTAGTGGCTCAACTTTAACTTTTTCTCAAACACCACAAAAACTTGTCAACAGTTGAAGGAGCTGAGGTGGAAAGCAAAAGGGACTTATTTTTTAAATGCAGCTTTAAAAACACGATATAAAACGTATATCTCCATATTATTATGCATGTATCTTATGTTGTGCATATGCACATGAACTCTCAGTTTTACAACTACATGCTTTCGGAAACGGTAGGAACGGGGATTTTCTGATTTTTTGAAAACTTCCGTTTCTTCCCCATCTGCTCCTGCATTCTCGAAGAGATTCGTGAACAGACTTTTGGAAGCAAGGAATCATATACCAAGGAACTTTTAC
>JAHZMW010004009.1:0-17514 GCA_027743745.1 Alloscopus bannaensis
AAGATTAGACCTCCTCACCATTCTAGAGCGTAAAAGGTTACTTTGTTTAAAGTTTGTGTACAAATTTAAGCTAAGTTCTTTGTTCTCATCATGGTATGAAATGATCAATCGTGAGAGAGAAAAAGCACCGGTTTTTAAAATGGTTGCTCATAATTCCACATCGTTTAAAAGGTCAATCAAATATGTATCAATACATGAGTGGAACAACTTTAGACGCAAGTGTAATGTAATTTTTACAAGTAAAATCACATTGGAAGTTTTTGTTGATTGTGTTAAAGAATACTTGTTCGAATTTAGGAATCAATTGTTTATATACTATTAATTACCTTTATATTGCGGTAAAATGACTCGGACTGATTTTATGACCTCCATTGTTTTCTGATTCGATTTTATAATTCTGTGTTTTTGTAGGAAGAACAGCTATTACTGCTGATACAGCAAACACATAAATAAAGTCAATTCAATTCAATTCAATACAAATGGATCATGCGAAGTGTTTATGTGACAAGTTTGCGTGATAATAAAATTAAAAAACTTCTTTTGCAATGATTGCATGCATGTTACAAACTTGAACGACGCCTTAAATACACGAATGCATTACGAAATTAATTTTTTTCTCAAACCGTCCAACAGCAAAGAAGTAAAAAGGATCATTGGACAGATTATCGGCACAAAGAAGATTTGCTGAAATCTTGAGCAAATGCCATCAATCAATTTTGGATATGAGATGACAGGGATTGGAAACATGTCCAAAATTCAATACATGGAGGCTTCTGTAAATGAGATATAAATGGTTTTGTAATTTAGCCGGAAAAGCGTTTGAAATAATTCTTTAAAGTTGAAATGAAAAAGACACATTGATGAGTGACAAGATACGCAGTTTGTTCTGATAGCACTAAAGTGACGCACTTAAAATATTCCTGGACATCAATTGCTTGTCAATATGTTGCCTTTTATTAATATTCTACATTTAACTCCGAAGCTGGAGCACTCTTAAAAAGGCGAAGCTTTGCCGTCCTGATTTTGCACTCCTTTGATTCCATTCATTAAGTGAGAATCGTTAAAAAGCCGCTGCAATTATTCATTTGAACCAATTTTCTTGTTTAATTTTGTTTCCAATCTTTGAAGACACTGTTAAGGTAATTTTATTTCCAACTATTAAAAACCTTTTCTGACGTGCATCAGATTTTATGATTTTTTTAAATTTGCAGACATGGAAAAATTCGGACCTCTCGCTATTGTCATCTGCGTCGTTTTTGTGTCAACGGTGATGGCTGCGCCACAAGCAACAGGTGGTGGAGGTGGTGGTTTATTGCCACCGGTTGCAAACGGCACCGTTAATCTTAACCCTGGAGCACTTCTCGGTCCTGTGAAACAAATAGGAAACCCCCTAATTACTTTGCTTTGCGCAATTTTGCAAATTTGTCTCAACGTATAATTTTTGGCGTATAATATAAAATTTGAGCTAAAATCTGCTCAACATTAATTATACCAAATCAGGAATAAAACTAATTTTATTGGAATTTTGACGTGATACTTTCAAAACAATAAATCTTTACAACTCCAATAACTGTATTAGACTGGTTTCATGGTCTAAATCAATAGTTTGAAGTTCATAAGCACGACCTTCTAAACGCATAGAGTAAGGCTTACAATTATGATTGATAGGCAAAAAGAGAAATAAATTGCATATGGATTATAAATGTATCTATATTCCTATCAATCTTCATCACATGCTATGCGTACCTACATACATGAAGCAGGTATGTCTGACATTTGGTGCATAACATTCAAATTTGGCTGCTTATTCTGATACGTAACTGACTTCGCATAAAATGTTTTCTAATTTCTGAAATATTTCGGGTAGCAAAACCTTGCATAAGGAAATGCTCAAAGATCAGTTCAAACATTTTATTTTAACATGCTACAAATTGCAATGCCGATATGCGACAAGTTTAAGGTTCAGAATTGTTTCCATACTTACTGATTTAATTTCTAATTCGTGTGATACGAAATTGTTTCACATATATGATTAAAAAATATGTAATTACCTTTAAGTGAAAGGTCTTTCTCGGGTTTACAATGCAAGATTTTTTTGGAATTTATTTAGCGGAATGTCAGAGTGTATACATTCTGGTTAGTTAATTTTAATTACGACAATTTTTGGTAAGGGTTATTTCATAAATGATTGTCAACTTCTGTTAAACGGACCCCAAATTTGATACTCGATCTTCCCTCAAGTTCCGTTGAATCCGGTTAAAGCACGGATTCACTACTTACTACTGTTGATATATTGTGGTCAAACGTAGCTGTCAGAAGCAGTGGGTTCGTGTCAATGTTGTACCACAAGGTACTCTTTTCGCTGCAGTGGACGTGCTGCAAAGCTAAGTAAAAGACCAAACAAAATGTTTGTACCAATTAAAAATTCATCCATAAAAAATGAAACTAATTTTAGCTTACAAAGGAAGACGTAAATCTTCATTTTCCTCAAGAATAAGTGATATAAGTTTCAAATAGTGTTTTTGGCTCTTTTGTTAACAAAAATTTTGGAATGGATAAAACCTAATTGAATGGATTTACTTATATAGCAGAAAAATGCCTACTTTATAGAAAGAAAATAATCTGAATTTCAAATACACATCGCTTTTTGTCAATTGAATTTTTTATTTGACTTTCCTCAAATTCAGTTGAACATTTATTGTCTAAAACCGCCCAGTTTTACTTTTATTGCTGATTACATATGATTACTGATTTTAGAATAGTTTCTGACTGCTGAAATCTTGTATCGATGTTTAATGTTTAAATTGTGACTTCAGCACAAATTTTCGCCAAATTTTGAGACAAGGCGTTTATTTTTCGTTAGTTTTCAAAAACTATGTGTTTTTGAAATTTTGAATTGATTTGTAATTGACAGAAGATTATGCTACGTCGGACAATTCATCCACGTGGAGTTAAATAGGTACTCGTAGTAATACATTGTATTAACCTTTCACATGATCAGGTCGAATACAAGCGTACACTTATACGAATCCATTGTCTGGTGCAACAACTTACTACAATTCTTTTCAATCAATTTTTGACAGACACAATGGCGTGAATAAAGAACAATCCGTATGCACGCGATAAACATGAAAAACAATTGCAAAGGTAAAAAATCGTTCCTGCTGAATTCAATTAATGCATGAAACTATATAGCGCTAAAAGCTTTCTGTGAAAACATTACAATCCGATACAATAACAAGCAGGCCTATCACCCGTCCAAGTATTTTAAGACGTAATACATTGAAATAAATGGTACTACTCATTCCAAGTTACATATTTTACCGGTATTTGAATTTTGATTATCTCACTCTCAATAAACGAGAAAATCTAATAACTACAGAAGTTCATGGTCTTCAACTTATAGTGTTTCAGCAAACGGATTACGAAATATTTTTTTGCTGTTCAAATCGCATGCTGTACGTACCTACGTGCATGAAGCAAGTGTGCCTGGCATTTGATGCACTTTGTTCAAGTTGGTTGTGACCAGTTCTGATCGGTAACTGTTCTCGCATAAATTGCTTCTATTTTTCGCAATTCGGAAAGCCCATATAGAAAAAAGTAACACGCAAACTCCACACAAAGCTCCAACTTATAACTTCAATCAAAAAAGGCAATTATGTCAATTTAAAAGGGAAACCGTCTAATTTTCGAAAGACCAGTAGTCGCGACATCATTTAGTGGAATTGAATCAGTCAAAACGTTAATTAGTGGAAGACCTCGGTTAGTAAAAAAAATAGGTAGTTGAAACATTATTTAGTCGATCCAAATTTTAGTGGAAACATTTAGTTTCATTCAACCAAATTCAATATACGAATACTTACCATGCGTCCAAAAAGGTAATCGGATAAAACCCGGCCCCCATTTACCGGCGAACACATTACCTGCCACCATTTACCGGCAGAGTCATTTACCGGCAGAGCCCTTTACCGGCAGAACCCTTTACCGGCCGAGTCATTTACTGGCAGAGTCATTTACCTGCAGAACCATTTACCGGCATAACCTTTTACCGGCAGTGTCATTTACCGGCCAAGTTATATTCCAGGAAAAACTTTTCACGGCCAAGCCATTTTTAGCAAAATATACACATTATACGCATTATACACAATGATTACGTAATATTGCGTAATATTACGTAATTATTGTGTGTATAATATGTAGATTTTACAGGACAACTGCTTGGCCGTGAAAAGTCCTTCCTGGAATGTAACTTGGCCGGTAAATAACACGGCCGGTAAAGGGTTATGCCGGTAAATGGTTCTGCAGGTAAATGACTCTGCCGGTAAATGACTCGGTCGGTAAAGGGTTCTGCCGGTAAAAGGCTTGCCGGTAAATGACTCTGCCGGTAAGTGACCCTGCCGGTAAGTGGTGGCAGGTAAAGTGTTCGCCGGTATTTGGTGGTCGGGTTTATCCTACATCCGTCCAAAAACCAAGGAATCAGTTGCATTTATGACAATGATTCAAAAATGGCCAAATATTAGACCGAGATATTTTAACTGTAATTGGACATTTATAATAGTATTTTATTGCAACAATATCAGCCATCACCGGCTAGTTGTCCGTAGTTTGTAATAATCAAATTGACTTTTGATGAAAATTTGGTGTCCAAAAAAAAAAGAATCAGTGCTTCATTTTTTATGCTTGCAGTGGGAGTTTGATTAATTTAACGGGTCCATTGCACCAAAAGCATTAAATTGTTAATCCTTTAAACGTTTCTGGTCTCAAGATGCCGACCGACGAGCATTTGATTAGATTTCCACTTGTACAAGTTGAAATGCTTAATAAACGCAATCAGTAAAATGCAAAATGTACAATCGTACATGCGTCACATATTGTGATTACAATATGTGATGAGATTTCATCACCATTTGATACAGTCCAGCGGAAATACCTTTGGCTTTAAAGTGCCAGAAATATTCGTACGTTTGAAAGATGTTTTCCTACACCTATTCTCCGTCAAGGGTTGGCCGGTCATCCTTGTTTTTATAGTTGATGGGGGTTGTGTCTTTGATTGTAAATTAATATCCAACTTTCTCAACTTTGCCACTTTATTATCTCCTATTCCCTTGGCAACAGTCGTATTCGACATAAAGTTTTCAATTTTTTATACACATTTCTATTGTAGGCGCTTAATTTGGCTGTTATTCCGGCATATTTTTTTACTGCACTATTTCAAACATTAGTCCACTTCCAAAATGTTGGAATTTACGCGTTGTTATTGTTGTAGTGTATGAACTATGGCCTAGTTGTGGAGTGGTAAGGATTTGTGAGTAAATGCTTGAAAGGTGCTTTATACACAAAGTACGTCTTTATGATGAGAGCAACAGAGTGGTAGTGAACAGAAATTGAGTTCAATATTGATATTTTTACAGACATGTTATCTTGAGTAAAATAATCAAATTAGGCATAATTAATCTTAAGAGAACATTAGACATTTACATTGGTTTTAGGTTTAAGATACGGAAAATTGTACAGATTCTACAGTTGTGGTTGATTAAACACATCTCTAAAGGTTAACAGGGACAATTTTTCCACAGAAAACTTAAGTATGATTTTCAGAAGATGGGGAATCTGAATCCGGAAACCTTTAAGTTTTTTTCATCACTACAAACGTGATGTTTTATAGAAACCAGTCCGGCGGTTTTTGAGGCATGCTTTAGAAAAATATGATGCACATTTATGACAATTAAGTCATTTATGACATCAATTTCAATCAATTTATGACAATTTATTTTCTGGTTGAACATTAGTTTTATTTTTTATGCCACATTATTCATTTCGAAAACAAGCTGATTCACAAAACACCTTTCAAACTACAATTAAACTTTTTGAATAGAATCTAATAAGAAACGTAATTTTATTTTCTACTACTTTTACTTTAGCAAATCGAAACCCTGATTTGTTTAATTGTTTCCACAATGTATGTCATCTTCGCATTTGCAAATGACTTACAAATATGAAGAACGAATCGTCAGAAATGGTTCATTTTAAAAGCCAATCTTCCTTTATATTTACCGAAGGCGATAGTTGAAAATGAAATTGCGCGGCATCGATTGGAATTTCCTTTTCCAAATCAACTTCGAAGCAGCAAACGTACTGCAAAAGTACGATCAGGCCTGAAAAATCAAAGTAAAAATGATTTAATTGTCTTCATATTTTTTTAAAATGTAATGTGTTTTAAACTCACATAAAAAAACCAAAAAGTTTGACATTTTCAGGCAGAAAATCTTCGACAAGAAGTTCGGAATTGATGGTTTTGGGAGCTGGTTACCTAAAGGCTGGAATGGATAATACCTGATTTGTCAGCCTGCTTATATACTGGAAAATCCGGTGCTTACGAATTTACAAATCGACATTCCATGCAAACATTTTGCTACTTGTTTAAATTCAATTGTCCTCAAATTGTGGATTGATCATTGTGAAAAACAAGCCACCAACCAAGGACCACCCTCAAGGTGATATTATTTTCAGTGAATTTGCATTTGCCAATTACTCCAGAAAAACATCAATGAAAAAAAATCAATTGTTCGAAACAGTCAAGATCATAACAAATCTCTAATGTGACCATCTTCATGTATAATAAACTTTTCCAGCACCAAATCGTCAAATCTTGTCGCTTATTTTGTTTTTCAAAAATCAAAGCAGTATTATTATGAAATAAAAAAACTTGGGAGGTAGAAAATCCTGCAATTGTTCGGTATAAATCGGTCAGTCAAGCTAACAAAAAAATGTCTGACGTGAGAGAATAAAGTATAAATGTGAAGTTTAATGAAATTCTTGACGTGTCTTTAAACACGAAATATTTGATACGTGCAAAATTGGTTTTTTCAATCGATTCGCAACTGACTGCGCATGAAATGTGATTTTCTTGTCAAGTTAACAAATTCTACGGGAAGGTTGTGCTATTGCAATTGTGTAAATGTTATCCAACACCAGAAGGCACAAACTTTACATCATTTAATTCAATGCCGGTTATTTGATGTTTAATGCTTCTATTTCAGCTTTTGAAATTTAAGGAATCCACTAATCTCAAATAGTCCAGGAAAAGTCGAAAAAAGTCTAGAATTTCTGTTAAATGCTTCCTAGTCTGGAGAATGATCCAAGGATTGTCAAATCGTGGTCTTCCTTGATTTGTATATGATTATGTATATGTGACACATGAATTTTATTCTAGGTACATACTAGGAAGACAATTTTTGGCAAAATAAGTATAAAAGCTTGGCTTCAAACTGGAAATCATCATACACCGAGTTTCCAGTCGTAGAGCCACACTCAAGCAACATTTCTGTGCAACAACTACATTTCCAAGAAACACCCTTGTTTATCGCATCAAAAGAGTTAAAAACGGCTTATTTTTTTTTAAATTTTTAATCTTGTTTGTATATTAATTATGTGGTTGCTTTAACAGAAAATGGAAAAAAATACACTTGCACTCATCGTCGTTCTGGCCTCCGCCGTGTTCGCCGTTGTATCAGCCATGCCGCAGCTGCCGGCTGCTGGAGCATTAACAGGGAACCTAAATTTGAATTCGTCGGTGCTTCTCAATGCACTGAAGCAACCTCTTGAGCCGCTCCTCCAAACGCTGTGTAATCTTACCAAAATTTGCACCAACATAAGTACATAAGTAAGCACTACTAAGAAACCATTGAACCTCAAAAATACATTTTAAAGTTTTATTTTTAAATATTGTATTATTACACGTAAGGTTTTCAAGCAGCATTGTTGAGCAAACTGAAATTTATTAGTCCAAATATATTTTAACCTCACATAATGTGAATCAATACTCATAGCACTGGAAGAGTATACCTTACTTTATTTTGGTTGACCTTATAAAGAAATCTAGCATACAGATCTTTCTGCAAGTACCGCTAATATAATTGGCTAATAATCGCCCTCGTTTGCAATAATAAATAGTCGTACCATAAAAAGTGTCCTTTGTGTAAATTTGAATAGTACAATTGTGTTTTATTCAAAAGTTTTGAAATTTCACAGTAGGGAGACAAGTGTATACAAAGTCAAAAACAATAATCACATTTCAAAATGTCCCCAGTTTGCTTTAACACAAGCCTTCAGTTGTGGTCTCCAGTCTTCCACCGCGGCACGGATGGAGGGAAAGCAGCCAAGTGTTTTAATAAAGACCGCTTCAACACGTGTGAGGTTTAGAGCAGGCTTGGCTCTCCAACTTAGCCCAAATGAAATCGTCTAGGGGGTTGAAATCTGGGGAGAACGCTGACCAATCCATGGTTGCTGACCATGCTTTTGAGATAAGGACATTAACGTGGTCCCGTAACCAGACTTGTACAACTTTAGCACATTAGCCGGGACAGTGTGCTGCAGTAACGTCCAATGCCCACCGTTGGAAAGCTGCGGGGTTCGGGGAAAGGCTGCGGGGAAAGGTTTCACCAGGGGTTTCAGATTATTGCTGAGGTAGGATTTGGCCAAAACTTTGATGCCATATTGCACAAAGTGAAGATCGGCTTTGGTTTCCCAGCTTGCCCCGGTCAAAACCATGGCATTTCCAGGATTGTGGGTCCTGAACACTCTTCGATGCTTTTTCGGAAGCTCGGAAACTGATTTAGTATAAACTTCGTCGTTTTTCTTGTTGAGGCTGGTAAAAACAGGAAAACGTTTTCTCATTTGTGACAAGAATCCGTTTTTGTATTCACAGTCGTGCCGGCGGAGAAAACCTTTGCATCTTTCTGGTCGTATTCACTTCTGGTCAACTGTGATCAAGTGACTGGTTGTTTTTCTTAAAGCTTTAAGTCCAAGGTCCTATTTCAGAACCCTTTCCATTGTCTGTCTACTGGTGTTTATTTGCTACGCCAGTTTTTATTGGGAGTGTCACGGATTTTTTCAAATTCGCTACCGCAAGGCTTTCACCATGGTTGGAGCGCGTACAGTACGCGGATGGACCGAATTTTTTTGTTTTTCAAGGCTCCCTATTTTTAGGCACTGTTTAACAGTCCGCCAGATAAGGTTCTTTCCAATTTGTTATTCCCTAAGGACTTTAAGATGTTTCCATTTGTTTTTCGATTGGAGTCATGGTGAAAAATTTCCGGTCTCTTAAAATCCGCTACACTTCTAGAGTGTTAAATGCACTTTTAAAAACGGCATTACTCACCTTACTACTCCCATTTTGAAATATATGGGAACACTTTGAAACCAGAGAACACTTATTGTGGTACCACTATTTCCGTACAGCCCGTCTCTTTAATTATTCTCCTCTTAGAGAGAAAATATTTGAATCGCACAAAAGCGGTTAAATGTTTAATCGTTAAACATCGATAGAGTTTCAACACGTTTATAGATACATATTATATGTGTGCATATGATTCCTCACATTCATGCCCCAAAGCGTAATTCCCACATTTTTGTTCTTAAAATGTTCGATTCACTTGTTTGCGATGAAAAACTATGCGGAATTATACCTTGGCAGTGGTTGAACGTCAGATACCTTTAGAGTACAAAATAATGGTTTTCAACTGTGCGCTTTTTACCACATTGTGTATCGCTTCAGTTCTGGAACACACATTGGCAAGTCCAAAAAACGAGAGTAGAATTCCCATATCTATTTTTTAAAGTAACCTTCCATAAACTATTTAGTTAAACGTTGGCGTTACATATTTTTCACTGTTTTACAGAGTTCCAAAAATGATAACCATGTACTTTTAAAAAAGGTTTGAGCTGCCTCCCGATGAGCTGTCAACTCTTGTTCCGTTTTTTCTGTAAATTTAGTGAATCACGAGCGAGGCACCTGCCAAAGCTCTGAAGATTGCTGCCGAAAAAACCAAAACATCGGAGTCAGAATGGATGACTAAAGTAGTTATTTTATGACGCACCAAAGTTTTCAATAGTAACGATAAAAGTTACTCAATTTTTTTGAATAAATAAAGCAAATCACAAAAGTAATACAACTGGGCTGCTAAATTTATACAAGAATGCCACTTTAAAATGTTTGAAAATTGGCCAATTACTTTTTTGTTATTTCATGAATACGTGTTATCATAAGTAAGGCTGCTCGTTTTGTGTAGCGGTAGTATTCAAGGGACTACCGCATGGTATCTGGTAAGTATGCTTGCTCACTCGACAAAGTGGAGTTAGTTGTAAGTTGGCTGTCGTACTGGCAAGTGAGACTTCTCTGTACATACAAGTTATACTATTGTAGAATAAAGATAATTGTAAAAATACGTGACTCCTGACCCGCTCTACTCACGTTATTTGTTAGTCTTAATAAGCACCTGATTAGGGCCTTAGATAACGAGCATAACATCACATTTTGCATATTATTTCTACGTGTTAAGCTTTAAGTTTGACAACCATTGGGCTTCAGCACTTGTTCTCAATTTGTAGTACTTTCAAAATTGCGCCTTCCAAAAACTTCATTTAAGCAACTTCGTTACTATACATGCAAAGCAAATATGAAACAAACACGACACGCTAAATGCGTAGAGGAACAAAAGCTCAAATTTTTATGATTGAAACCGAAACATAACCATAGCACGTGAGAAAAAAGAAACCATAACACGTGTTATCAAATTGTAGTTCTTGCTTATTATAGTTTAATCCAAAAATTTCAAAAACCTTTCAAACGTTTCTGAAACCAATTTATTTTCACTCCCTGCATTGTTTCAATTGGGAAGTGGGAATTATCAAAGTGAAAAAGTGCAAACGTCAATGCCACATTCACACGGGTCGAACTAACGCTAGTCGCATTTCAAAATCACGAGTTATCCGTCTACTCGAACCAACGGGATTTTCACTGTAACATCTACAAAAAGGGTTTCCACACCAAAGGCGCCCAATCAGTCTACTAGATGCGCCATACCTTATAAATGTCTACACTGTCAAAAGCCGTTTAAACAATAAATTTACCTCAACGACCACTCCAAAGTTAATTCCGGGCGACGACCTTTTGACTTGCTTATTTTACTCCAGCGACGCTCCAAAAAAAGCAGCACACTAGTGTCCACACAAATGAATAGGGCCGATTGAATGAAATGATCAATGCGAAGAAAGCGTATTTGAAACTACCAACCAACTTAAAAATTGCAGAAACTCGTCAGTTTTGGAGCGCAATAAATTGTTTTCAATCTTCGCAAATATCACAGGAAGGCAACGTTTCGCTTTCTGAGTTTAGTAACCATTTTAAAAAAGTCTTCCAAGAATGTCATAAATCAGATGCCCACAAACCAAATAATATTGAAGACGAAATATTAGATAGCGAATTTAGTATTATAGAATTGAACAGTGCAATTAAAAAACTCTCAAAATGCAAGGCGCCAGGCAGCGACGGTATCCCAAATGAGGTTTTCAAAAATTTACCGCTTAATGTCAAGCGAGATCTATTAATGTTGTTTAACGAGATGTACTCTAATCCTGCCAAAATGCCTCTAAGCTGGAGTGAAATAGCCGTTGTGCCAATTTTCAAAAAAGGCGATATCTCCCTACCATCTAATTACCGACCAATTTCTCTACTGAACACTATAACTAAGTTATTCACATCCATGATGTGTAAACGACTCGATAAGTGGTGCAACAAGCACAACAAAATCAGCATCTTTCAGGCAGGTTTCAAAACGGGAACGGGATGTATAGATCAAGTCTTTATACTCAACACAATTATACAAAACCAGCTAAGAAAACAAAAGAGAAAACTATATAGCTTATTTGTTGACCTTAGCAAGGCATTTGACTCAGTATCACACGAACTACTATGGGAAAAATTATATAAAAAGGGTGTCAGCACCAAGTTTATCAACATTCTGAAACAGTTATGCTCAAATGCAAAAGCCAAGGTCCGAACAATATCGGGCTACAGCAATAGTTTTCCAATTGAGCGCTCCGTTTTGCAAGGAGAAAGTTTGAGTCCTAAATTATTCGTCTTATTTTTAGATGGAATCGTAGAAGTTCAAAAGAGAGGAGTTTCGGGAATAATAATAGGGACTTATAAAATCCATATGCTGCTTTTTGCAGATGACATTGTCATGTTTGCTGAATCCCCGGAAAAACTGCAACTACAAATAAATGCCATAAGAAAGTTTTTCGCAGAGAATAACCTCAAGATAAACCTGTCAAAAACAAAAACTATAATATATAGGAAAGCCTTCAAAACTAAGCACTTTGTTTATAAATGGGTTGCTGATGTTATTGAAATTATACATATCTAGGAGTACCCCTATACTAGAACGGTAGGTTTAAGCTGGCCTCGGAACTTTAAAACAGTAAGTGTAAGCAAGCAATTAGCAAACTGCTCAACATATTAATGAGAGGTAAAATAAGTAACTTTAGTGTACAAGAGTCCCTCTTTAACTCTATGTGTCGCTCTGTGCTCTTCTACTCCATAGTGCTGTGGGGCACAAAAAAGCAGGAAGAAATTAAATCGCTGCAATTTAATTTCCTACGTAAAGTGTTTTACTTGCCAACTGAAATGCTTAGATTTAAAATATTACTAGAGACCAATGCTAAACGAATGGAAAATGCACTTCTATTTGTGCTACTCAAATTTCTCTTGCGCATACAATTGAAACGAGAGGACTCTTTAGTATATAGCTGTTTTTCGTGTCTCTGCGACTTTTATGAAACAAGTAAGCATAGTGCAAATTGGGTGAGTAGCGTAAACAGGTTCTTAGAAAGTCAAAGTGTAGACTCAATTCCTCAGATTCTAAACAAAATATCCAAATAAAATATCAAAAAAATAGTGTCTGCAAATAGGGTAAAACACACAAACCAGCTTACTCACTTCATGTACAGTCGAAACAGCGATAAGTACAAAGCTTTTAAGCAGAAAATCGGCACCGAAAAATATCTAAACAGTAGTTTACCCTTTACTCATAAAGGATTCATTTTCCAGATACGTTCCGGGCTAAATTATATCACCTATAATAAAAAAGCAGCCGACCTTAATGGGACACGAAAACAACAATTATAAAAATTGCGGCATATGTAATTTTAACCAAATAGAAGATGTATACCATGTGCTATTTCGCTGTCCACACAATACCAATCTACGATGAACTAGACTCACATTTAACACGGATTTTATACCTACCGCTGATAACTACCTGAAGTCTGTTGACTGTAATAATAAAGTGATTGTCAAAGATGTTTAGAATCTTTTTGGATTGGCAATGAAAGCAACAAATTTCATACGTGTATACTAAAAACACCTTGTAACCCGTCAATGTTACTGTACAACGAAAATGTACCTAAATACCTGTAAATTCTAATATTGTAAAACCTGTAATAATTCTAAATATTTTGTATCCTATGACCGTCCTGATGGCACTATATATATGGTCAGTACATACTATACTATACTATACTTTACATACGCGCACGCACGTACCGCCCACCCCACCTTCAACATTAATCCTACTTCTCACTTTTAATTACACAGCGGGACGCTGTTTTTGGAAAGATGGAAAGTGATGTGACACCATAAAAATTAAAAGAGAAATTATTTTTAACATTAAAATCAATAATGATGTGAAATCCTAAATTAAAACGAAAAGTTACATCATTATTAAAAATCATTAATATCATTTTGATGCGACATCTCAACGAAAATTATTTTATACACTGTTTACTAAAGATTCACCGTTTCCCACTAGCTAAGAAAGCAAATAAAAATTTCTATGTCATCGATTCGCATCACTGAATTCAATGAGTTTTCTATCCAGAAAATAAATGAATAAAAATATTTCGTCGAATTTACTATTTTTCTTTGACGATGCCACTTTTCTACTGAAGTTGCTTTGCCGTCCAGGATAAAGAGGTGGCGGCACCAAACCTATAAAAGAGACTGAGGGTGATGCGTTCGCCGAGGAGTGTGTTTGGAGCAAAATTACCGACGAGATTATACTTTCATCGTGTAGTTCTTTAAAAAAATCAATAGTTATTTCTTGACTTTGTATTAAAAACCTTTAGATCCTCACTTGACGTAATAAACTTTTTTAGTTCGAGTCCTCCTACTTTTCTACCACTTGTTTCACCTGTGACTCATCTTTAATCCTTACTACGGTTACCGTTATTTTATATAAAATTTCGCCAAGTTATATCAGAAAAACAGATTCCCAAATTATAACTAAATTATGTTAATTGGAATTTTGACGATCGTGTTTGTTACTTTTATTGAAAGATAAAATAAAACCCATTTGAAAAATTGGAATAATATTTGTATTTGTGTTCACTGTAGTAATCTGTGTGTGGATGTGAAAACGTTGCACAGAAAGAAAAATCATATCTTTCCCCCTCTATGCATCGGCGTCCTACTTTTTGACGGAGGTTAACATTGCGAGTCCGGACTGGGGCATATAAAGACTACACAAGCTACTGAGGAGAAAAGGCTACCAGTAAAACCGAGGATAGACCTAATTGAAAAGCAGGATTACTGACAAATAAGGTACGACACCGACTAATAGCAAGCCCCAATAAAAGAACCAGGGGGTGACATGTTAGGTTCGTGAGAGTACTGTTTGTTACCAAAAATCGCAAAAATCAAAATATGGGAACTTACTATAGGACAGCAGCTGGGTGTTCGTATTAATTCAAAATAGTAAGAAATTTTTTATGAGCAAATTAAAGCAATATCACCTCCGGTTGGAATTTGTCATGTATGTCAAATTTTTGCATTTGCAAATACTGAAGGCCTGAATCATAATCACTGAACTGAATAAGCTTAGGTATATTGCAAACGTGAATATTCGCATACCACGCTGAAATACTTTGTAATTTACGCTGTGGCATACGTTTAGAAAGTAAGCATTCATTTGACCTTAGGCGAGTCCTGTCATTTGAGACGTCTGACTGACACCTGAATTCAATGAATACTCAATAAATGTTTGAATAAGTCAATATAAATGTTTATAACGTGCAGGTGAGAAATTCGGAATTGCTCGAACCGGCAAATATTAATATTGAGGCATTTTAAAAAAATGATTGAAAGTTTTTCACCAGCCAAATGGGGCCAGTTCAAAATTTTCAAATCTAAAGACTGAATGTTACATACGCATAATCATCAACATAAACAGTGTCGGTGAACTTTAAAATGAGTAATGTTGAGTTTAATCTTTCCGAACAAGAAATGCTAGTAATTCGTAATAGAAAAATGAGATTTATGTCCGACGAAATTGTTTGTTACCGGACTGAAACAGTTGAAACCCAAGTCAATGAAGCTGAACGGAAGCAATAATTTCTGAGGTGATGTGATGATAGTTGGTCCGCTATTTTCTGAAAACTAAAAGGTGTCATAATCCGGTTTTAAAAATATAATTTTGACCACAATAAAATCCGCGTCGTTCACCGTTTTGATGAATATGACCAGTGATTGTAAGGTTTATGCCAAGAAAAAAAATTCAAAACCAAAATAAAAGCGCACTCAACAAATTCAAAGCCTGATAGACTTTTGCATACCTTTCCAGACGAAACAATGCAATTAGTTTATTTTGTGGAGTGCACTCTATTTTCTATATGTACTAGCATCCAACAAAACTATAATAAAATGTTATTTATTTGCTGGTTTATTTATACTTGAAGGGAAGTAAATCTAGGTCAATTCTTCGGAACCATTTCTTAAGATAATAATTAACTGGGGTCATTTCGCTGGCTGACATTTCTATGAATGTGCATTTTCCTGGCAAACATTTCTCTGGAAGAACATTACCAGGGCGGGACGATGTTAATAATTACGTAATTGACCATGTAACTGCATTTACTCAAAATTTGAGCAAATATGATACGTTGCAAAAAAGGTGAGCTAATACTAAAGCGTAGTTTTTAGTAATAACTAAAACGAGAAGCTATCTTGGTATTATCCGAATTAATGGTCAAAAATCCCACCTTGAATTTTGGCTGGAATATTACCAACAAAAATTACATTCCAGCTAGTGCCTTTTTTATAATGAAAGTTAAAAATACCTACGCCACATAAGCATTGTATTTGGTAAACTGTGAATGATAAAACAAATCACATTTTTGGAATTTATAATCAAACAAAATCCGCTTTGCCGCAGAATATCGAAAATAATTAAATTGCGATTTTTAAGCGAACATTGTACCTTAAAAGGTTTAATGTCATAAGTTACATAAAGTGAATGTCATATTGAACAATAAATATTAAAAAATAAAATTCAGTTTGCGACGGTGGAAAATGATATGGCGGTATTGGTCGTAAACGACTAAGCGCACAATATAAAACGAAGTCAGCACTAATATCTCCTTCAGATTTAATTCTGTCTTTAAATTTGATTTTGTCGCTTATTGCTGCTTGCTCCGCCATTCCACAAGGTAAGGGAACAAAAAAATTTTGAGTGTGCTGAAACTGATCTTGAATTAAATAAAATTCCCAAATTTGCGGTCACCCTTCCAGTGACGGGCGTCGTCAAATCTGTCTTAGACGCTGCCACGTTGAGCAGACTCTGGAACAAGTTTTTGAGCAAATACAAGCCAAGATTGATCTAGAAATGAACCTGAAAGATATCCAATTGGAGATTGAGACATTGAGAGACAAACATGCCAAATGGAAAAACATTGTAGTGAACAAAATAGGCGAGCTCAAGGGCAAAGTTCAGGAAAGACTTGAGTATTTCATTAGTTTTATGCGTAGAATACTTAACATAGGCGATGACACTGGCGCATAAATTGATCATTTGTATTAAAACGAGAACATTGCTGTAGTGGATTGTTAGAATACCTAAATATATTTAAATAAAATTTACAAAGCATTCAGATTTTGTGTAAATGTTATGTCATTACTTACTGATTGATACAGATATCTTAGTGATCGGGCCAAGCCGGCCAGCTTGCAAGCTCTCAAGTCAAAAAATTGTATAAAAGCTATGCATATTCACATCTACCAGAATGCAATATGTCATATTTAGAGCATTTTTCATTCAACACAGTCCTACATATTTATTAGTACTTTAAATACTTTAATTAGGATTCTATCAATCCGTCATGGATGGTTTTGTGAGTAGTGTAATGTAGGTAGTGTCACTACGACACGTATTTTATAAATATGTTAACCGGCTTGGCTTGAGGATAATTCAGCTTGGTTTGGGGATGCTTCAGCTTGGCTTGGCTTGGCCCGATCACTACTACAGTGAGACCAATCAACGGAAATGCATCGCGTAATTTCAATTAGTATTCTTAATATATATTTTTTTTTTACATAAATTGAAGATTCACTGACACAAATTGTGAAATTTTGTATCCCAGCTCCAGTTGCTGTGGTGAGTGTGAGCATACAAATGAAAAGGATTAAGAGCTTGGACGATTTCAAACAGGTTAAAGACAGCCTGATGTTCAATTCAATAGTAGCCATTTAACAAAATTACTTTTCAGTAGTTAATGAGCTTGTTTGTGGTGTCGTCTTTTCGCTCAGGAATGGAGTGTCTATTTCACACTTCGCCAACAATGGCAAGATGACCGCCTAGCGTGGAAAGGGATGACGAAGAGTGACCTTCCGTATCTCTCCCT
>JAHZMW010004010.1:0-28113 GCA_027743745.1 Alloscopus bannaensis
TGAAAGGATTCTTTCATTTCAGCACATCTGAAATGAAATGAAAGGAGGAATTGAAAGGAATTGAAAGACTTTAAACACTAAATCAAAGGTTGCATTTTTAAACTAAACACTTCAAATGCACAGGTTACGCAATCAATCCACTTCTAATAAAATCGACTTGCGATTTAAACCACTTTGAGGATTGATGATGATTACATATCATAGTATTACAACCAACGATCCAACATTAATTTACAGCAGTTATTATTATGCTGATTCATTTCGATTTCAAACTCATACGCTTTGAAGGAAAAACCGTGCCTGATTAAACTTACCCTTGATGAACCCTACATCCTGAGGCACAACTACAAAAGTTCAAGAATATATTCTTCCGTCGTTTGCCAGAAAAAAAACTTTCTCTTGGACTTACCAAAGCCTCACTAATCTTTAAAATGCACCTATTAAACCATAATTTGATTCATCCATCCATCCCTAAACCAAGTAATCTCAACCATTATTTTCTTGCATAGGTTTTCTGTGATATGATGCAGAGAAATGAGTGAAACAAAGACTACCTTGCCTTGCAGGCCTCTGCATATTAGTGCATATATATACATAGGTACACTCAGCTTTGGTACATTTTTATCAAACAAATGCACCATTTGTGGATCCTTAAGAGCAAAAACTAGGCTCATCATCCACGGTGCGGTATATGTATCAGTTCAGTTGATCAGAAAGTAAAAGTGATCATAATGCAGTACTACACATCATTGTCAAAATTTAATGCAACAAGATAACTCCTTCATGTAAAAAAAATTAAACCTAATTTTTCATCACTTATGCTACTGTGGTGTTCTTATGATTCCTAGTATATGACATGGGTACGGTATGGTAAGAGTGGCAAACCTTAATTTTCATGTATATCCCAGGTTTATCTCTTCTATCTCCTGTGCATGATACGATTACGTCACGAGTGCCAATAGGCTCGAAAGTATATTCAATACGAAATGTGCCTGTATGGTTATTTCAATTTAATTCAAAATATTTAAAGCAATGCTTAAAAACCTGTACTATTTTGTGTGACAACTATGACCGCGATGCGATCAGTAAGTAAAATTTACTGAATTTAATGCAACTTATTCAATAAAAACTAACATACCAAAATCTAAGCCATTTCTTACAATGTCTATTGCACGACAAAATCTAAAGCGGAAATGCAAGATGTGTAGCAAAAGTGAAGGAAATGAAATAAATTACACTGCGTTAGCCAAGTATGGTGCCAGCGATGGAATCAATAAAGTTATAACCAAGTACTGCTTACGAAAAAAAATTAGGACAAAAGTATTAGACTTACCTGACTAGCTTCGTTTTGTAACTGGAGAAGCTGTATAATTTGCTGAAGTCGAACGCGTTTTAATTCTGCAACCTCCCCGCAATCTAACTCCTTTTCGTTGACGTATTCAATAAGAACTTGTACCCTTGTCTGGGCGCTGATTTGACTACTGGCCATCACGCTGATTCCCGACCTCTCGAACATCTGAAAGCAAAGTCAAGATTCGGGGTGGAGTATTATATGTGTACTTAAGACTAGGGTATAGTGGTACATAAATATTGGGTTTCGCTTCTATATGGCTCACGAAAAAAGTTTATTTTTTAACTTCGTATTGCTTTATGACCTGAAAGAAACAACACATGCATGTAAACTAGAAATTTCATTCAGCAAGAGGAAAGCCCTAAAATTGAATCGGTGTGTTCTATCACTCGCGATGTTCGCACATTTCGCACAAACTTTTCCTTCACGATACACAAACTATAAAACTTTTATTCAAAATCACAGACACAAACGTGAGCAGCAACAGAAGCACGTAGAATGTAAAAAACCCGAAATCTAAAGTGTACATTAGGGTACATACCAAAGATAAATAATAAAGCAGGCCAAAGACCTTACCTGATACAATTCTTGACCCCGTTGTAAAACTTGGTACACAGAGTTCTGCACTCGAGAGACGCTATCATTGTGGACTCGAAGCACTTGCTCGTAGTGGGCCAGACTCTCAGTAATTTCCCGACCTGAATCTTCCAATTGTATTTTTTCAATCCAATGGTCCAACTGCGATGCAATCTACATTCCAAAATCAATCGTGAACAGCGGTAGGAAACACAGTGTTGCAGAATGGAAAAAGCATAAAAATTGGAAGCCCGAGAGTTTGTAGCTTCTGTTGTGCCGATACAGTTCAGAGTTCTGATACAGTTACAACTTCAAAAAGTTTGTTAGATTAAAATAAATATTTCCGAAACAATACAAACTCAACGGGCATTATGGATTATAGGATAGGGTTACACTTTTCAATCTACCTCCAATGCATCCCTCTCGAATAAACGGAGTTGAAGACACAGGTCCAATTTAAGCTTCCTCGACTCCCAAAGTTCTTCAAGCTCATTTCGCTGACGCTCTAAGGTTCTAAGCGCAGCTTCCAAGGCCTCAAATGATCCAGTATTGTCAGATTCCATCGTTAGGCCACTAGCGCTACGCAAAGAAAAAAGAAATTATCCGCTATCCTTTATATTGCCCTTTGGATTCCGTGTTGCAGAACAATTTATTGAGCGAGTTACGATGCAATATTTGTTCACTGCATCATGTTATGTTTGCTACCTCAATTCTTCCAAGAGTCTCCTTCCTTCGGTCACAGTTCCAATGAGTAGTTGGAGAACTGTTTCTCTTTGTTGTTCCAACTGCTCAATGGACCGTTGCGTTGCCTCCACGTTCTCCGGTGCCTCATCTAGATTTGATTCGCTACGAAACTTCTCCACCCATCCCTCAATCTGCAAACGAATCACAAAGGAAACATGGTCACTTCTGTTTATCACAACTCTGCTTCAAATGAATGAGAGACATGGAATTCTAGACACTTCCTGAATGACGTAGTATGCTATTTATTTACTAACAAATCCGGGTATAGTCAAAACAAGTACATAAATCCCCGATAATTCATCCTAGCTACATATAACATCAATCAAGTACACACCGTGAGAAAATTACTTGCCATTTCCTGCGAATAGGTGTATAAAAAGATGACTGTAGAGATACCGAATCCGGTTTGTGATTTGACTTTTTAAACAACAATTTGCATGGATATACACAACCATACATATAGTAGGTAGCCCCAATATCATTCTTTGACATGAGCAAGTAACGTTACAGCACACTGACATTACACTCAGGCTAATCCAATTATTAATTAAGTCAACAATGGGGATCGGCTACACCAGACCATATCTGCCAAGAACCCACAGGTTATTTCTGGATCTGACCTTTCTTATACAATGTGAGTGTCTCGAAACTCCGGGAGTAAAATGTCAACATTCTCTCACTTTGATAATATAAAGACAAGGTTAACAGTCCACGTAGTATTTGTCGTACCAATGCGAGCTGTTTAAAAGTAACCTGCTTTAGTAGCAATCCGCATAGGCTAGATGTACCAAAATATTCATGCAAACCATTCAGTGCAAATGTATCTACACAACTTATAACCATATAGATCGTGCCAACAACATTTCTGATGACATTTCTGAAATGTCAGTAAGGTAGGCTGCTCAAATTTTAATGAGCGTACTGTATGCGTCTAACCCAATTGTGATCTCCTCCACTGTATGAAGGCACATCATCATGATATGGCGGTGCATTTTCCCTAAAAAGGAGCGTTACATTATTAGTTGTAATCTGGGTCAGTCAGAAGGTTTCCCCGCACTGCATGAAATATCTTGACAACAAAGCATCCCCAACTAAGGGATGCGATGTATGCTAACTGGCCTAGGCAATCAAATCGGAATAATGTAACATGTTTGTAGCTTCAACCAGTATTTCACTGAAGTTCATCTTTTGCTTACTCGGAATAGCTTTGCTACGAACTACCATGTAGAAAATACATAATGCACTTATAAAAACAAATATGCAAATGCATATATCCGGTCTAAATCAAGAGAATCACATAATTACGATTTTACAAATTCATCCTAGAAATACAAGATATTCGTTTAATCTGAAGGATTTAAAAAAATACCTACATATCTCGATTAAAGAACGAGCATAGAAATTGTAAATTCATCCAGCCCTCATTCTAGAATTGATTTCTCTAGATCCTCAATGCAAATTGCGACTCAATTATCACCGTTTGAAAATCTTAATCCTACAAATCCTACGCCCTTCTGCGTACACGAGGCATTTCCACGTTCACGCTTGATCTCAGTGTAAATCATCACAACGAAAAGGAAGTTTACGCGATGCTGTATCACATTTCATTAGCATTTGTGAAGATGCTAATAACCTAATCACACAGAAAAACATATGAACACGCCTATAAACTTCAAGTGAAATACGAAATGAAACAGCAAGCTACTCAAGACACATTTCAAACTGATAAACGGTATCTCATCATGAGCTTAAATCGTTCCTCCCATTGGGAATTTTTTGCATGCATTACTCCTTTCCTCCATCTGCATCTCCCTCACTCACTCATTCGACTAACGAGAACAGCGGAAGAAATACCATTACGACAGAAAAACACCCGTATGAACAAACGTTCACACTCGCATCGACGAGAGCAAGACTACACGCCAGCAAAATGAGCGTCTCTCACAATAATAGGCGCTGCAAAAATGTTAAGAGAACACTCAAAGCTCACACTCGTCTCTTCTTTCATTTGATGACATCCATATAAAGAAACCCAAAGGCAAGATTCTGTACATTTTTTTTCAAATAACTGTCTCTGCCAAAACGTAATGCACAACAGCACGATATTCCTCCTACTCCTCCATGTGTGCAATTCTCTGTTTGCGTACGCAAATGTACAAATGTTGGCTTGTCACACGCTAACAAGTGTAATCGCAAAAGGAAAGCTAAAAAAAATGTCTAAGCGAAGTGTTCCTTGTTTCTTCTTCTGTTAGATAAAACAAAAAACATCTCCAATTTCCAAAAACATTCGATTCTCTTCTTTGTACTTAACGGAAGATGGAAAGAAGGGAAAAATCATGTGATGGAATGCACACTTGGTTTGTCTGCATCTGCACCTTCCTTGTTGTGGGTGACTGACTAAGTGATCACTTTGAATTGTTTTCTTGACAAGCCGATCTCCAGTAATATAGACAAATTTTTAACAAACACCCACCACCTGCGTAACACACCTCAAACTGTCAATGCAGCATTCTACTACCTAAATCCAGTAATAAACGTGGTGCAAGCAAGACAAGCCTTCCTTTGGTTGAAAGTTTCCAGGTAAATGACCAACAGCATGAAAATGAGAACACTATTTTCACTAATCGTTATAAAGTCAACCTCGAGCCAGTAAAATAAAGCTATGAGAAAAACAATGCCACCCATTATCATTCAAATTTTTTCAACAACCACGCAAGTTGAAGGAAATTTTTCAAGAGCGAAAAAGGAGTGTATGAATTGACTCTGCACAAACGCTATTATCACCTTTCCTCATCGTGAAACTCTAGGCATTTTGCAATCAGTTGTTCAGCTATTAGTTTTTCGAAATGCTGCATGCTCCGAAACTAATTACACATGCGTAGTGAATAATATAATGGATTCAGGGAAAATGATAGGGGCAAAGTTTCATCCTCCTACGCAGCACCCCAAGCAAATCCCAGATTTTCCGGTTCCTTGAGACACAACCTGTCACTGCGTTTCGTGAACAATGTTGCAGCTTTGTAACACCCAACATCATTACAAACTTATTGGATCATATTGAAAGTTGAACATAATTTACGGATTTTACCACCTTGTGCGAGCACACTCACTGCGAAGCCTTATACGCTGAAAGTGTTTTGTTGCACTGAATTAAAAGAGTTTATAGCTGGAAGTGGCCAACAATTACTGAATGCTATCGTGTAATCTCGAGATCATAACATTCACTAATCCTGACAAATGGGATGTGTAAACCAGTTCGCAGGTTTGCGCATCTTCGCCTAAAAACTGCTTGACACTATCATAACCATAAACGACGCATTATGTACTACACTTTCGAACTCTCGTGAGTGAAATCAAGAGGAACATGAACAATTACACACACGTGCATATTACACTTTTTCAGGCATAGTAGAAGCACACCTCACCCACAACTAACACATAGTAAATCCTGGGGACAGCACATCGTGCATTGCACACTACGCAAATGATAACTGTCCATGTGTACACTTGACCTCTATCTGTTACTCTTGAACATTTACTCCCACTCACCACCGAAAGGTGTTGTCTGTTACCTCAATGATTACTTCCAAAGTAGCACAAGTTTACGGCTAATTGAAAGTAGTGCTATAATTAATTCAGGTGTAGCTACAGGTCAAAAATATTTTGTTGGGGCGACTTGTACAATGTAATCAATCCCACGAGCAACCAGCCAATTGTGTCTTTTCCTTCGAAAAGGTTATGCACATACAAGAAAGGGATGATAAACATCTTACGTATGCCCACGTACGTAAATTAGCAGTCAATTACACTAAATAAACTAAACTATAAAATGAATAAAAGACTGCTCTCAATCAATCATACTTATGTAAGCAATCAACACACTTGCAACTTTTACGAATCACAAGTTGCCGACTGGCGACTGCCATGTCGCAGCCAACACATTGTTTATCTAATACGAGCATACCGTCAGTTAAGAGAGCATGCAACGTATAAAATAAATTCGTATTCTCTTTTAAAATCTAGAATTACAAACATTGACAACTGAACATGCACAAGTGTCTGTCTAAAATTTAAACTGAAGGCTTAGTGCAACTTTTGAAAGAACTGCATACAGCAGAGATTTTTAGGCACGCACTCGCGTACACAAGTGTGCAAGGAAGATGCTTCACCAATCAACCACAACCTTCCAAATCTCCAAACACGCTTTTGCGTCTTTAGAAATGTAAACTTACCACTCAACAACACTTTTACAATTTTTTTACCTTCAGCAACGCGAAGAGCTGAGAAGCTGGAATCGGAATGGAGGAACCCATCAAAATGTGGAGTTAAAAAGAGGGTTTCTCTCGCTCCGTGTGTATGCGTGTTCCCACAAAACTCTCAGTGAATAACTACGCTCAGAGCCAGTTACTATTTGATGTGTTGGGCATGTAAGATCACACACAATAATGCATGCACGATGCAAGCCTCATTACCGATGGCGACAACTTTTCTGGGAGAACTGGAAGAGAGCTTCCACCATTTCGGCTGAGACTGTTCCAGGAAATGCGAGAGCCGGGAAAGCCATTAGTGTCTTCATCTCGAGGAGTCACAGCTCATTGTGCGATATTTGAGTCATGTCACATTACATTACCCCCACTGAAATGCATTAAAACAGCTACATGCCAGGGAGACGGGAGAAAGAGGAGAGTGAAATGGATGGATGATGGAATAATCTCCTCGCTCTCCTCTTCCATTTACACTGTACTACATTATTTCCTCACACACCCGGCGAAAAGTACGCAGTTTGAGAGGAAAAGCACAGCTTCTTCATTCCCTCGGTGTAGGTCACAGTCATTACATATTGGCTGCCGTGTGTATGTTAGAGAGAAGCCATGACGTTAATAGGTTCGACATGTTCGACCACCATGCCATCGCTCTTCAGCGAAAATTGCTTTATTTGAAAGGTTACAAGCATTTATGCCTTCGTTATTGACGTGATTGATATGCCTATAGACACTGTTGTGGCATACTTCCGTTGTCATAAAGCATAAAATATGAACAAGTCCCGGAATAAACTACGGCGAACGATTTTAGCTCGGAAACTGACGGAGACAATGAAGCATCGTATTTGCAGGATCGGTCTCCTCCTAGAACATTTAAGAAGGAAGTATTTGACAGACTTATGTAATGTATTATCTTTGAATCCTGACAACTAGGTGAATGCCACGTTGCGGCGACTGAATACTCACGCTTTTAACTCTACATCCTGAAATGGTTTCTACAGGTAGGTTTTCACAATTCCTGGTACATATTACACTGCACTCTGACATTGGGCAGGAAGCAATGCATTACAGATCGATGTGTAATTTCTCCATTTCTCAGTAAAATCCATTTATAAACTGTCCATCTCCCTCGGTCTTCCTCACTGACTCGAGAATAGTTCCGAATATTTTAATTCTAAATATCCTAATCAATACAGGAGACAACAATTCCAAATCTTATTGACAAACTCATCGTCTGACTGCGTAAGAAGTCAATGTAGCTAGAATATGAGTAACAATGTAGCTTGCATACACTGCACACATAAAAATGAAAACACTGCGTGTCCGACACTTTCCTATGTTCATTTTTCACTAGCGCGTGTCTTCAACTAATGAATGAAACATGAGGCAATATAAGAAGGGTGAGAGAAAAGAGCATCAGACAAGGGAGGACTTTCGCCTCCCAGTGTCCAATTGTGTGCCATTCACATGCGCTTATTGCCCTTTTGAAATATACACACTACACACTCAATCGTAATGATCAAAGCAGACGACAATAATGCTTACTCCCATTCTCTCAGGAAGGGATGACCAAGCTCTTGAGATCAGTGAGCCATAATAATTCATTGTTGGCTCGTCGTAGTAAGTGCATCGAAGTCGCATATCTCTCTCACATGCGTACATAAAGGAGTCAGTAGATAATAAGATACATTAAATCAGAACTCTGAAGCGGTCTTCCTTCCGATACGAAGACCATACCAAAAATCAATTTAAGCAAGGAAAGACTAAGTGAAAAGCTACATCATTTGCCTCTCAAAGCCATATATCAACACTCCTGTATACCTCTGGGTCAGTATTTTTCTGCCACTTTCCATTTCATTAACCACGCTTACTACAAGGTGCACCATCGGAATGCGAAGACTTGTGAAAGAGTTTTTATTTGTGCTTGAAATAGTTCCAACCCAGTCTTTTGCTTACTTATGTTGCAATGTAGCAAAAACTTTTCCTAGATTGCTTATATGTGCATTTCTCTGACTATTTCAAACGAGCCTGATGTTTATTGCAAGCACCATAAGAAAACAAACTCCCAACACCTTGAAGTTTCATTTGTTTCTTCTCATTATTTTCTCGAAACGTAACAAAAACCTGTAAAAAATCCATTTCATTTTTTAATTTAAACGTGATCCGAGTTTTCACTAACCCTTACGAATATGTTCTTGAAGCAGACGTAACTGTTTAAAGTTACAAACTTTAAAACCGCTTTGCACCTCACTTCAAGTTTCGTTTTCGGTGTGAATTTTTCAAAGCGTTGCTCTATCCAAATGTCAACTGCATGCTAGTAGGTATATACCTATTTGCTAATGATCCCCGACAATGCGCAATGCCGACAAAGATGAACGTTTAAAGTTATAATCGAGGCACGTTCACAAGTTTACCTTCTTGGTCATGAGTCATAAACGAGGAGAGAAATTGATGGGATGCCCTATACATGGGTTTATGGGATGTAACCGAGTTATTGTTTGCCACATATCTCACACCACAACAAACAAGCTTGTTAGTTCGGTTCTTCACTGAGCCAAAACAGGATCACACAAAACACCTTCAAGTATCTGTGTCTAATCTTAACTTTACAAGTTTAGTAAAATGTGGCTCGTAACACACCCTCTGCAACCCAATTTTATCGCAGGTTTATGACAGCAACAATGATAAACTTGAAGGCAGGCATTGCCTTGCTTAATTGCTCGTTTCTTCCCATGAAACTTCAGATAGCTCCGATAAGCCACGTCCATTTAAAGAAAAAACAATATATTATAAAGCATAAAAAGATACTCCTGACAAGCTTCATCATTTCATTTAAGATACAGTTCAGAAATTATACAATTTTCCAGTTTTCTAATATCTCAAATCAAATGAGACTCTTGACTTATACTGAAATGCCGCGTTTTTCACTCGCAACGCAATCTTATTCCTAGGAGTAAGATTTTCACTGTGATCAAGTTCCAAGGCACGAAAGTAAGCATTCTGTTCTCCACCGCGTTATCCAGAAAAAAGCATAGTATGCTTTCAGTCATAAAACATTCTTCGATGTTCTCCATATGCCCATCAATATGCCATCACCTCGGGCATTCCAAAGTGCAGTTAGCAAGTGAAACCTAACTTTCTGTTTTTAAACACAATGTGCTCCACTATGAAAATGGGTGCATACAATTTCACACTTTTCGGTGAGAGTTCGCTGAAAATAATCTTGTTTTAGCCTTTTTGTTTAGATGCGAGAAAAGTGTAAAATGTATGATCAAGAATGCTCACACACCCAACACTGTAAAAACCAACATACACAAGTCTCACATTCAGTATATGTGTAAACACAGTAAGTGGGATTAGTAGAAAAAAACTGAAAGTTGTGCTTTACCTGCTTCTCCTGGCCGAAGAATATAACCGCAGAGTCCACAAGTCGTCTCCTCTGTTGCACTCGCGTGGCAAAATTGTTTACAACTGCTTCCAGCTCATGAGCAACAGCGTAGATTTCTTCCGCATCGCATTCTCCCGTCCTTGCAAGTTCTTCTGCAGCCGCTATCAGTTTGTCTGTGTTTGTGTATGTGTTCTATAGTCACAACAAGAAGTCATACGCATGTTAAACTTTTCCCCAGTATATTTTTCATGTGCCATTGAACCACATATGCACTTCTCTTCAAACCCCTTTGAACACACTAAAGTAAACACTTATGACACCATGAAAACACTAGACTTCACCTTTTCCACATGAGTTCTCAACGAGTTTCACACACATTCATGTAACATTGCTAGTGAAAGTCATTCAATTGCGCAAAATGGGAATGCACTCAAATTGCTACATTGTTCACACTGTCATTATGTTGGCTTAATCAAAAATTACTAAATTCAATTCATGCAAATGTTCACAAGAACTAATTACAAGTTAGTATCACCATCAAAAGACCAGAGGTATGTTTCCTCTTTCAAAACGTCCGTTGTATCTATATCCACTCACGTTTCAAAAATGACAGACAAAAGAAAGACTGGCCAAAAAAACTTTAGAATAAGTAGACAGCTTCCATCGTTATGTAGGTGACTTAACTGCACCCCCCAAAAAAATTTATCACACGAGTGTTCCCCTTTAACGCGTTAAAATCACTCACAGCGAGACGACTACTAATCATTACTGCGTTGTATATGCCTCAAAGCATCCTGTGTAAATCTTTTTCAGTTTCTGATTTTCATGAAACTGTTTATTATTCAACTTCCGACTAGTCGAAAATATATGTAATTGCTGGCATAAATCTTACAAGATTCCCAACAACACCTCTTTTTTTGCAGCACACACACACACAGAGAAGGGTTGAAAAACGGTGGAAGCTTTTTAAATGTTATTACAAAAAGCAGTGTGTAATCTCACTTTTTCATTCAGTCACTCCGAGTCACGACAGCATCATCAACGCTGCTAAAAAGACGACGTGTATCTGCTCGTATATGTGCATGGTACGTTACTCAAAATTACAGTCTTTCAAACGCACTCTTTAAATAAATGTAATGCTGGTAAGCTGAAAAACAACTTTTCAGAGGAGGCCTGCCATATACAGCATAATAAAGCAGTAAAGCTCTTCAGTTTAATTTCTTATTTTTCATATCTCCTTCACTTCATTCTACCACTCTATTGTGTGACAGTTAGCTCGCCACAAGGACTCGTCGATTCCTTGTGGAAGTACGAAAATGGTACACCATCGCTGAGAATTCTGCCGTGAGGCACCACGTTTCAATAGACGCTACTCAATTTTCCCCGTTCGAGTCATTAGTAGCAGTCCAAGAGTACAATTATAAGAAAATCGTAGTGTTTTAAGTCATTTTTAATATGCCAAAAACTGGCAGCCTCTTCCGAGTGACAAAAACAAACATTGCGTCGCTCTCTCTCTCCCTCGTGTAGCTTCTGAATCTTCTAATTGAATAAGTGGGTTTTCATTCCTTGTAGAAACGAGTGCCTTGAGATATATCAAATGTGTCGGTCCTACTACTTCAGTGTTCACAGTCACAGTCGAAAGCTTTTATACTAATGGTACGCTCAGCGCTCACTCTTCACTTTGTAGTCATACTGAGGTGCATTTATCATGAATTCATGATACAGCTTGAGCAGAACAGCGTGCGTGTGCATCATGAAGAAATGCAATGTCCTCTGATCTTAAGAAGATTGCATCCGATCGTTATTCGCACAACATAACCCTTTCCTGAGTTATTGGTAAGCACAAACAGTAGCGCAAGGCATGACTTACAATAATTCTCCCGAGGGAACCTGACATTGCCATACATGGAAACAAATCAAGAAATCACCCTTCTTCAAGAAGATCCCTGATGTGTACATCAATCTGCCACGCAGCGTCTACCATCACAATTTTGAGATGTAATGCCACAAAGTGGCCTAGACTGCGGACTGACTGAGTTGAGTAGGTACGTGTAAACATTTTTCGTACGGAGGACTTTTTGGAAAAGCATTCCCAAGTTCATACCTTTGCATTGCCTTGATTTCATAAGGGTTACGATCAGCAAGCCTATATGACGTTCTTGCTCACTGATCGATCGAGTAGTATATTTCTCGTCGAGAACTCCATTTCAGAAATAGAAGTGTAATTTTAAGAATTTTCAATAAACGCCACTTGAAAGAGATTTGAAACTGAACATCTCTCCGGCATAAATAACCGATGTGAAATGTATTGATTATCCTTTCTTCAGTGTCACAAGAACAACACACACAGTTAAAGAAACTCTCTTCATGTCGTTCCAGTTGTAATGTAATAGAAAAAAGCCACAATCACAAGTATGTATCCGCCTGCCATGTGATCCGATTAGAGATGCTACGTAAAATCCACCGCATTGTAACACAACATGCAACACTACTCCACTGTCACGCAAGCTAGCAACACTAGTCCAAAATCAAATAAACTTTTTAAACTTTCGAAACTATTTAACTCGAAAATGTAAAGACCCCTTCAGCCTAGAGGATCACTCGACTTTCCACACAAAACTCTGATTAAAATATTATCAACTTTGTACTCGTAATAACAAATGATGCGTACATAATGCTGTTCAGTTGAAGAAAGAAGGGAGCCATGTAAAACCTAATGATGACTGAAGAAAGAGCACGGCGAGACGATCTCTGTGAGATCTCGTTTTGCATGATGGACCTATTATGCACAACGACGACTGGCTCGGTCAACACAACAAAGTGAAGTAAGAGAGCACAATAAATGTTTGGTCATCTTTGACACAAAAACCTTACGTTCAACTGCTATATACCTGCATGACACTCATTTCATATGCAGCATCTCATTGTTACCCAAAACTCAAAACTTGTTCTCGCGTAGTCTATCAAAAAAGCCCTATCTTCTTGACTATCATATAAAGTAGTGAAATTATGAATGGAAATAAGAATTCAATTCTTGTCTCACATTATGACTTTGCGACATTTGAAATTTCACATTAGGCATGTATCCCATCGCACGGCTTTCTTTAAAAATTGTAAATTAAATCAACAAGGCAAAACAGAGACACTGCAAAGACTTGACATTCGATTCAAAAAAGCAACAGTACGATAATCCCTGAATTAGCTAAAACATTGGGCGACATACAGCAAACAAAATGTGATTGTCGATTGTTGTGAGTATCTACATATTCTCTATATAGTTGATAGTATGCATTTTAATGCTTATATCTGTACGAAGGTGTGAACGTATAGATTTCATATTCACACGTATTATCATATATGTATGTACCTAAGTGAATACAGGGAGTAATAAGATGTGCAGTGACAGGTCGCATCCAACAACTATGCAATCTTGTCACCTTTGAGTATTAAGCAGAATGTAGCTTACTCCTTAATTTGAGTTCATATAAGCCTCATTGTGGATGATTACATTGATCTAAAAATGCTGCAAAACAAGATCAACAGCTCTACTCCTTATCAGAGGCAGAACTTGTCTTTTGTTGACTACTACATGGTATTCGTCCCTCAATAAAGATTACGGTGAGTTAAAAAAAAGTCTCCAAGATGTTTGAAAAAATTACGTAAGCAGCATAATAATACCAAATGTACACAGGAATACATCTCAATGATATAACAAGAGCGAGCCAATCAGTCAGTCACACACTGGTAAAATTTTTCTGTCAAATTAATTGGTACTGCTAAAGATGAAAACTGCACAAAGCGCACAGAACAGGTTACAAAGTCTCATCAATTTGCGGTGTTCTGCGAATTGCTACTGTTTTTCGAAAGGTTTGAGGATGCGTATAAGCGGATAAATTCGGTACGGTAGTTTGTTTGGAAAAGTGCAACATTCAATTACGGAGAGCAGGTTGTCAGCAAGTCTAGTTCAACAGGTTTTCTGGTGATAAAAACATTTGAATGAGTGTTGCCTAATGTGTTATACATCGATTCTTTGATTTTCCTGCATTCTATTTCGTATGTGAACTCAGTAGGTTGTAGAGTAGAACGACGGATTTCATTCATGAATTTTGGTAGCCGCGCCATTGCGTATGCATGAAGATTTGTGTGTTTTCAATAAATCGTATCTTTAAAGATGCAAAAGTGTTGGAAAACGTAATGGCTTTGCTGTACCTGAACAACTTTTTCAAAGTTATCTTGACTCTTTTGGCACGCATACGCCTTTTGTAGGTTCCTTCCAACTCCTATGCTCTTACACAAAAACTGTTCTCCATGTTTCTCCAACCAGTCCATGACCTGCATCAATCGTAGTCATCATTTTAGAGTCATTTGCAATTACAATGTTTCCTCCATGAAACTATACGTTAGATACTCACCTGCTTCACATCCTCTTTAAAAAGTTTTAAAGCCAGTCTTTGGTGAAGTTTGACTTTCTTCGCAGTCCACTTCTGCTCAAGTGTTCGGTGTCTGGCGAGGATTTCATGGATAACATCGAGCACGTGTTTTGCACCCGATGAATAGTCAGCGGCCGGATCTGTGTGCCTAATCAATCTACCCATTTCGTCTACCTGCTATATAATGCATTCACAAGTTATTGACAAGTTCAGAAAACGGAGAAGCAGGTATTATGTCGAAGTATGTATTAAGGGATTGAACATACATGTTTATGTGCTAATATTTCCATTCCTGGTTGATTGCAAACGTGGACTAGATGATCCAGTTGGTAGAGAAGCTTTTTGCTTGTACTATGAACCTGTTTGTAAACAAGATTGCATATTGCACTTACAATACCTGCTTTAATCCTTTTAATAGGAGACATTGCCTTCTTCTCAAAATTGTGACTTACTTCGGTATATGCTTGACACATTGCTTCGTAGATTGTTTGATGTTGGTGAATTCCTGATTCTAAGAGAGGCGCTTCGTTTGGAATGTTAAAATTATCACAGGCAGCACTCCATCCAATCATTTTCTCAGCGTACTAAATTTGTTACACATAATTTAAAGTTTAAATTTGCTAAATCTTAAGTGTGATACTGTC
Source organism: Alloscopus bannaensis (assembly GCA_027743745.1). NCBI lineage: Eukaryota > Metazoa > Arthropoda > Collembola > Entomobryomorpha > Entomobryidae > Alloscopus > Alloscopus bannaensis. Next base: position 15,396 of record JAHZMW010004010.1, read on the forward strand.
TGAGAGTGACTCTACCTGTTCAGCTTTCTGGTGAAACGAGACGGATAATGCAAGAAGAGTATTACGTTCATCTAAAGCACACGTCAATTCTTTCCAAGCTTGATTAATTCGGCCTGCCAATATCCTTATGTGTTGAGCTGCATAGTGGCTTGTGTCTACCATATGCGTTGCGAGAGCAAGGATTCGATTAATGCTAACACAACCATTCTGAAACAAGATACAAAAACGTTAAATTAACTGAACCTCAGTTACTTCACAAAAGCATCTCATGTAACATTATATAGGTACATTAGACATACCATGAGATTCACAGTGAACTGCTCGTGGTCTGATTTGAGCCGTTTAGCTACTTGAAAAGATTGTCCTATTTCGACATAAGTCGTCAGAAATGCGTCGTGACTATGACGTATCCAGTCCAACATCTAAAGCAGTCAATCAGTAAACAAAATCATTATTTCGGTTCGTTATATATATATTCAACCAGAATATGGACAAATGCACTTCATTGATTATACCTTTTTACAGTCTTGTTCGAAATGCCGGAGCTGAAAACACTGGTCCAGTTTCAACTTTTTCGCATGCCATAATTGCAACAGTTGTTCTTTAGCACCATGAATTTGCTCTACCATTTGCATAATTGTGGGAATATTGGCCTATAAATAGGAGTAAAAAAATAATTTCATTTGTAAAAAATTACTGCCTTGCAAGTTTTAAAGAAGATTTAAAGTATGTGTGGTGGTTTATAAATGTCTATCCTGGTGTCTTACCTGCATATCGGGATTTGATACTACTGAGCTTGATGAGCTACTTCTACCAGAATATCCGGAGTCGTAGCCGGAACTACCATTTACAGCTGAGTCTATGCTTAGTCTGCAAAATAAAATTTAAAAAAACATTTTTCCCAATTTACAAAAATTATAACCAAATCTTTTTATCCGAATCAGGGTGGCAAAGAAAAACAGTTCACTCGTTAGTTTGTACGTTTATACCGTTTGAGCAATTCCTGTCCCATTGCGTCAACATCTTCAAAAGGAGCTCGTGTTATCTTATCCTTAATTTCTTCATGAGAATCTATGGCACGCTTCACTGCGTTCACATCTTCAGCGAAATCATTTCTAGTTATGTCTTCCCTCCAATCATCTAAGCGGTCTAACAAATCGCTTGCTACCCAAAGGAAGTTTTCCAAAGCCTGTAAGAACATAATATATTATATCATAACCGCAAACGATGTTATTATCAAATCCGCAAGAAATTTACACACGTGTTGATTTCAACCGTTTACTGGTGTATTTACAAGCACATTCTTTCTATATACATTAAACTGTAAGTCTCAGATGTCTCAAATTGAGTCGAAGAGAGCTCCGTTACGACACGCAAGAAAACACTCCCGATTCACGGCTGAATATATGCATTTTTTAAACTTACTATTCGGGACTCAATCCACTGATTATGGTCATAATGAAAAGTTCCTTCAAAGTCTGAAGTAAGCTGCGTAGAGTCAATTGATTTTACAAGGCAGTCAATCCCAACCATGGATGTCTATTAAAATCATTAACAAAGTACATTTTAAGTGATGCGAAAATAATCGTACAATGAACTGCATTTCAATACAACGTGCCAACTTTTCCCGCAGGAGTAGCTTAAGAAACCCAACTGTTCATATGTGTCCTTGACTTAACAGAGAGTTAAGCTTACTTTAATCATTGCGTCACAACTGTGTTTTTCCGTTTGTCAGAGGACTTACCATGGTATAGAAAACAGGTAATGTAGCAGTCTCTTTAAATCTTCATTATGGACTTTCTCACGTCGGGGAGACGTGGGAAACAAAAGTAACGGGCCTCCTCGCTTATCCCTGCCACCATTAACGACGGCTAAACGATCGTGAAGGAGTGACAGAACGTCTTCCGCTCGTGGCCCATCCATTTCCACGGCTGCTGACAACTTGTTCGCTACTCCTACCCCCTTTTCTTCGGTGACGTTCCCAGCAACTCACCACAAGTTTGCCGTCGTCTTCATATGCTCGGCGGTAGCCCACACCCGGCACTGCCACCTCGTCAATAACACTTCCTCTCCGAAAGATTTTCATTCACTCCATCAGGTCTGCATGAGATCATATCTCATATCCACAAAGTTGCAGATTTCTCTTCTTGATTCTGAAATTAACACATACGGAAAACAAACTTTTAAAAAACTTTTTCACGAATTCTTTATAAAACTCACACGCAGAGACCCAACCACACAATCACTAAGCGCATCATAATGCTTTGTTTTAATATTGAAAGCGGTTGAGTGTACGTGTATGTAAGCAAAAAGTTACTAACGTACGAAGAATTATGATTCTAAAAATGCAATGCATATTTTTACAAATGACAATGAGACATACTTTTAATGCCTCATCATTTTTCACACACTCTTAAACGAAGCACGACTCTCAGCTCAGCACCTCCTCCTAATCAGTCTCACAGGCCTGATTTCCTAACAAAAGAACCACACTAAACAGGAGACCGGCATTTTTGTGCAGTGCACAATTGCGCATATCGCACTATATAAAGATGAATATGTGTGTGTAAAGTTAATCGAAAAAATGCACTGCACAATGTTGATTGTGATTAATTACGATGAATCATACCAAGAATCGTCATTTAGCATCGTCGACAACAGTCCCATTTCTAATCTCAGTACGTTTTTCAGCTCTCATCAGTTATCTCACATACTAGGTTTGTCGATGGTCACACGCTTCATTAACACACTAAACTAGAGAGCAGTGTGTGATGGTATTTTAAGATTTATCTTGAGTCTCGCCATTCCCTCAGCTTTTTGCATGCAAGCTCAAAATGGAACCACTGATTAATGTCATTCCCTCACATACTCACTATTACGTTCTTCAAGGAGTGTCGTTAACTAAATATGACACTGCTGGTGTCAATACAATTGTATAATGGTCAAGCAAAAACTAAACTGATTAAACAGACTTCTCATACTTTTTGTTTCCATTTGGCGTTTGCTTGACAAGATCTCAGGATGAAATAGGTGATATATAGAAAGTCATTAAGACATGTCATACTATTATGTAAAATTATGATGTATGAGTGCATTTTAAAAGTTGAAAGTGTGAGCGACCGCATGAAGATGTACATTCAGCTAGCATTGTTTTTGGTGTCACTGGTAAAAGCTTCTGTATTTCATTTCATAGGACTCCTCCCACACCTCAAACAAACAAAACTTAATTCATGCAACCTTTCAAATGATTGTCAATTGTGATTGTCTTATTGTGCAACAAGTAGTTATTAAATTGCACCCACCCCTATATGACAACTTCGATGCACATATTTCTTGTTGCTGCAAGCATGCAAGAAAATGATATTATACAACCCCGACGTGGAAGCGGAAATGCATGTGACCAGTGTTGTTAACAATTATAAGTGATGGCTTTGTTAACGATGCTGGTTACGTACCCGAGTGTACTTCAAATGTGAGATTCAAATTGTACAGTATATTGTTCACTCAAATGTGGGAAATTTCACATAGCTAATAATGTCTGACCTATAATTTTTACTTGTAACTCACACAATTCACATTTCAGTGAAATGGTTTCACAAACTTCTACACAACGCTGGTCAAACCGTATATATCCAGTCACTGTAGGAGCTATGCTCAAACTGTAACTTTAAAAGTCAAAAACACCCTGACACATGACTTGTGTCGCATAACATAATCTCCGAAAAGCAGCATCTCCTGAAGAAAATAAATGCTCACTTTAGCAAGTGCCACAAGTCACAGCTCTGGAACTCCCAACGTGATTACACTAACACAGCTAAACCTATGGAGTATATTTGCATACGGCAGACATGGATATGAGAAATTGTACTGCTGTATTGTACGCTTCCCAGCAGTAAAGATTATCGCCATGTGTTGTGTGAGTGGTGAGCCTGACTTTCTCCAAACCCCGAGGAAAGTTGACTGACTGCAGAAAGCAGTAAACGGGAAGAGTCGCAGGGGCAGGTGAAAGTGTAAGTCTCTCACTTCATTCTGTATGCTACACTGCACATTGTATGGGTTTCCTTAGAATGGAGACAGAGTGGGCTCCTCGTCGTTCTTTCGTCTCACACACACGGTGTCTACGACATCACAAACAAGCAAGCATTACCAAATGATGTCCCGTGGGAGCACTGAAACTCCTTTCACCTCTTCCCTCAAAAACCAATGCTAAAACAGATGGTAATGAAGTAATGTAGGTACTAAAGCAATATTGGAGTGAGTACCACACGGAAAAGGGTCACAAAATCCAACAGCATGCAACAAACCATGACTATGACTTCACATTCCAACACTTTGCTAAAAATTCATTCTTCGGGGACTGCTCTCTAGTTCCAGAGCAGACTGAATGTGGAACATTTAGGACAAAGACAGAGTCCTTTTGGAAGGGCTCTAAAGTGTGTGAAAGATGTGAGCGAGGAACACGGAAGAATTACTAATGTATAATCTAAAAGTACAAAGACCGTTTTTCTAAACAAGGGTTGACAGTAAGCTTTATTGCGCACGAATCAAGTCTCCTTTCGCCTCGGTTTAATGAAGAGATAGACAGAATAGCCGGTTACAACCTTATACATTTCACAAAAAAAAAAACTTTTAATAAACGACTCATCGTAATCGAAACTTTCAAACCTAAGTGAGCAACCAAATGAGCTCGTAGAACATTTACTTTAATAGGACGTCACGCATTATGGACATAGTTCATAGAACAGTCACTTCAGTATAGAACAGGACGATAAAGTTCCTACTACGCACAAACAAGCTTCTTGTCAATTTCGTTCACATTTTCACTTCACCAATAACAAGGATTCGATTAATTCAATCAAGCATCTAATGTAACTAAATCCCGTCAATAAAACGGAGAATTTGTGAGAAACAAATTCCGTATCACAACCCTGAAGATCCTACTGGCGATATGATTCTATGATGCGTAGACGCATCCATAATAAATTACCTACATAGGTGTGTATGAGCAATTTCGCAGTACCAGTACATTAATAAAAAGTCAGTGTAAAAGCGTGCGAATCTCCACTAATTCAACTAATTAGACAACGTAGTGGCAAGAGTACAGCTATGCAGTGCGAATTTCTAACCTACACACGCACAACTCGTTTTATAGCTACTCACATTGTATATAGAACTTACGCAGCTCTCAAAATGAAGTTCAATTATACCTCAACCCGACGATATGGTAAACACATTGTTAAGCTATCTCTCAAAACAATCAGACTGCTGCTTATCCTTGCGTAACGGCATATATCCCAGAATAAGAGAAGCGTGCAGTAGACACAAAACTGCCGAGTTTATTGTTGGTCGCGTTAAACTTCATTCGAACGCCTGTGTTTGTCTGCCAGGTTAATTTTAATACGTGCTACAGTGCAAAATCTGAATTCAAACATGACGTCATCGGATTTAGTTGAATCCTAGATGTCTTTGGATAATTGACATTCTACTCTCTAATCACTAATACCGATGACTTTTGAAAATATCTATGCAACCCTACATGGAAAAACTAAATCTTCCGCCACTTCATAGACTCGCATTATTAAACCTTTCCAAAGTAGTACTACTAACTGCGATTACTGCAAGGTTGCTTTAAACCTTAGAAGCTACTAACTGCTAGACAACCCATTTTAAGGTAAGAAAGGAAAAGCATGCATATATGATGAAGAGTGTGCAAAGCTTTATGACTGTTTTTGTAGGCTCGTTACCTAAAAATGTAATTTGGGTTAAGCTTAAGCTGGCAAGAAAGGATCTCTCATGAAAAAGGCAAGTGTTCCTCGCAACATGTGTGTGTACATGTGAAACAAAAATCGTGCTCCTAATCTTCAAATTATTTCTCCTGTTGAACAGTTCATCAGCAATCGCAATTTCCCTTTCAACTAACACATGTCTGTGGTGTGTGTAGCATAATGGTTTTAATGTTTAATGTTTTAATCCATCCAATCGTAATCTGATTGAACCAATTGACTTTCATTCCGTTGCTTCACGTTGTGCGAAATACATCTAGAGTACAAGCATTTTGACTTTCAAATGCTGTTCGTGTATGGAAAGTAACTCCCATATTAAGCCCAGTGACGACAGAAAGTTCTAAACAAGACTGCTTATGGTAGACCCCCTCACTGTTTTAATAATAGTAGTGATCATCCTACCAAATTATTCAATCAATCACCGACCTAGTTATAAATTGATTCTGTCTATTTAAAATTCTTATAAAATGGCATATTTTGTCGATCACTGACATGTCATTTCTCCACCCTTATCATAAATGCAACTCCTCTTGCTCATTTGCTTTGTTTTATTAGCGCATACTTGCACGAGGTAAAATGGAGGAATATGGAGCATCTTTGCCTATGTAAATGCCAAATTGTGACAACGCCGAAGCAGTTTACAAATCCTCGTCATTAATGGCACATACAAGTCAAGCGAAATTTAAATTTCCTTTTAGGTAAACCTGGTAAGACTCTCTAATAAGGCTTCGAAGAGGATAAGTTTATTTTGCAATTATTTTGCTGTTTTCCATAAAAAATCTTTGCAAACACAAAGTTTCAGTTTTATCGCTGAAGTCGGCCTACTTAAATAGGAAATGTGTCTTTTATCAGGGAAAACATCTACTCTTATTAGTTCACGAAGTTTTATTACATCTTCTACAAACTCGGAGAACGTGGCTTGTAAAGTACAGCGGAAAGTCATGAGGATTCTATTTCAAACTCTCTAGTCAAGTCAGCATAATAAGTGTACCTACTAAATCATGCTTACCACAGTCGCGCAATGGATTAAGGTCTGAAATTGGAGCAACAAGCTATTATTTTTTGCAAACTTCCTTGCGCTCCTCTAATTATCTACCCCTCACGGATATAACCCACAACTATCTCCGCAGCGCGCTGCTGCGAACCATCATTTCTTCTAATGACCAAAAGTAAACCTATCGGTAATCGGATGTTCACACAGAAGCTTATGAGCTGATGAGGTCTTTTCTGTACAAGAATAGCTGCGTGCCCACAGGTTTCGGCAGGTTCTTGTGAATAGAAACACGAGTAAGTATGTCGAAAGAAGAGTACAATACTTCAACAACAACAACAACTAATTAAATGCCAGCACATGATCAAGTCGAATGTAGACCCGTGCTTTCTGCGTAGTCTCAGGTAAACTCTGTGATATTTACAAATGTCTAGATATTTCAACAGCAAAACAATACAACGAGCCCAATTAGTCCATTCTTGTTGGAATTATGTATGTGCAGAGGTAAATTGATATAAACCAAACGATTTAACTGTGTGCAATCGAAGAGATGAACAAGGTGACACTCTCTCTGAAGTTACAGAGGTGCGTCTATATAAGGATGATTCAATTTTATGTCACAGTAACTGCAAGTTTCTGGCATACACGCATGTAAAGAAAAGTCACATCTCCCAAGAATAATTTAATTTCATGCATGCAAGCAATATAATATGATGAAAGTGAACACTAGCAAATATAATTTGCAGTAAGCATTCTTATTCATGAGTAATTCAGACCGGCTATTCGTTCTAATGAGCGCTACACACGAGACGACCATGTCGAATGATCTGCCTATATCGGCTTTAATCTTATAATTAATGTAAATACCTCATTAAGTCGCATCCGGTGTATTAAGAATTAATTGTAAACATGAATAGGTACGCTTTCAATGATTATGTTCATGTAATTTGATTGGAATTGTAAAATATAAAGAACAAGCAGCTTTACTACTCTCCCAAGCTAAGAGCGACTCAAGATCGATTAGTCTGCGAAATCAATTCCCTTTAAACCGATGCATGGTCAGAATTCAACAATCAGTCAGCTCACGAGCTCTTACGGTACGTAGTTTCTAAAACTTCAACTGGTTGCCGTTGGGTCAAATGTGCTCCAGCATGGCTTATACTGATTATGATGTCAGAGAGAGATGGCAAAGTGATGCGAGGAAAGTTAAATGACCTGAGTTATTTAGCATGCAACGCAAACACAGGATGTCCTATATAAATATTTATATTCCAACTCCTGGAATATACTTCACACCCACACCATAGGCAGTTGAAACACGTGATACATACGGAGTAAGTAGAATCACATTACCTTGTGTAATCCACCTGAGCATTCGAAATCTGCATATTCACATCCAATGACATAGCGGATATTTTAATCTGATCGTGCTTTAGTGGTCAGAAAACTAATCAGTCAGCAGTATAGTGCACTAACGTACTGTACGACATTCGTCAAGTAATTCGTTTTATGATGCTGACAAAAGTACGACAAATATAAAATACAATTTATGTTTACTGACAGAATTTTCATTTGAGAAAAACGTCGTTCGTTAGGTCGGGTTAGAGTAAGAAAATCGAATAATATCTTTGGGTTTAGCATAGTTTGCATTAGTTTGCAATTAAGAATTATGTACCTATTTTTTGATGATGTAACATGTATACTTAAACAGCCGACATAATCCAGATTCTCCTAATACATATGTAATGTAAATAAGAGTGATGATGGGGTTGGGACTGATGTGAAAAATCAATAATCAATAAAATTATTGATATGTATACCTAAATCATTATGAAATAAATTAAATTCGACTTTTACTCAATCTCATGAACTTTTATAGTCTGCTTTAAAACGGCTCTAATTTAACACGTGCGCATTATCATCATACACGGTTAAGATTTTTAATAATTAAAAAAGTAAATGTAAATATTTCAAACTAAAGTCTGAATGTCATCCTGTCGTCCTATAAAATCTGTCATCAAAAAATTAAAAATACATATTCATGCAAAGAGATTTCTTTGGATTATAGCTTACAACTGCACTTGATTCCGATTTGTTTTAATTTTTTTACCTTCCGCATGACTGCGGAGAGTTCTCCACATGGCGTGGTTGAATTTGCACTCTTTATATGATCTGACACAAATGATATAGATTAAATGCCAAGCCCTTAACACTTACCAAAACCATATAAAATCCACCCATTTCATGTTGCTCTATCTCCCACCAAAATGTGATAACAAGAAATAAATGTTTCTGTGCTAATTCTTACTAATTAAGCAAACGCATCATATGTGACTAACCAAGGCTGTTCACTCAACGAATCAAACCTTTATCGGATAAGGTAAAACCATAAATTATACGGTTCAGTATAAGTATACGAATACCATTTCGTATATTAGGAGCACTTAAATTAACGTTTCATTTCAACCGTAACAAACACAAAAGTTGTCAACTACCAAATATGCAAACACAAGCAACGTACTTTTTATTCGAAGGACTGATAATAAATGGGTTTTAAAATTTTAGGTCTAATAACTTGGTTCGCATTTAGAAATCATTTTATTCATTTCCTGTTTCATTCTTCACACAATGAAAATGTCTTCCGATTTTATTACGTACTCTTGTTCTGTCCATTTCTATTACACGCTTTCATGTTTTTGTATTTACAAAATCTGTGTTTACTGTCTGTGTAAATGTACTTTTATGATTTTTACATTCAACATTATGTTGTTCATTTTATTTCGCTAATCAATTTACTCGAGCTTTATTGAAATGAGAGAAATTCATTTTAATTGGTGGAAGAAATGAAAGAATGTGGCTGTCATAAACCTGCATCAGTTATGTTATGAGATGACAAACTGTCTAAACATGTCATCAGTCAATGTATCAGATCCAATGCAATGGTGAAAGGAGCAATTTTTATTCTATTTTCAGTATTTATTATGAGAAAAGTATGGTTCTGTGGTAATAAAATTGATAGTAAAATGGTAATAGAATATCTACACCACTCATTGACAAAGTCGTAAAGTCTACCCCTGTCAATGTCAATGCACCTGCATAGAATAGATGACAATCCTAATATGCTTCTACTAATTAGAATCCGGCTAAAAGAAGCAGGTCTACCCTCGACATATTGGTACTGCTTAACTTGAATAAACCCTTACGTACGGGTTTAACCTCACCTTCAATTATCCTACCTAGCTAATTTAAAAGTTTCGTTACAATCACCCAAACGCGTTGTATTGACGTAACCTCTGCAAAATGCGACAGGTTCAAATAGTCGACCTACAACGTACATTCAGCTCACTTAATTAAAATCTTTAAGTACTGTTATAAATTTTGTCCAAGCTACGATTTCTTCTCATTGTCAAACCCACTAAAGATTATATCGGACTTATCATCATTTCACAATAAAAATGATTTTGAAAACTACCAAAGAATACTTTGCACCCTTCAGAGAATTCTCATATGTATATCTTTCAGATGATTTGAAACGACAGATATGCCTGCAACATGATTAAAATGATTGCTGACAATCTTGCACATTTTGCGGTTACGTTTGTATGTTCAATGCAGTAACTCCTCTCTGCAACCTGTATCTCTTTAGTAATTGCCAAATCGTCAGCAGAATCTGAACCAGTCCAACCATTTCATCCGTCAACTTTTTACTACACATTTCAGCAACGCTTAGCACCTCGTAAAGTATCCACTAATCAAGGATGACAAACGAGTGTGAAAAGCAGATAGTAATATAATGACAGCTCTATCATTCCGTATTTACCGATAACAGAGCACATTGACAAATCTCTGTTTACAAACACTCGGTTTGCCCCCACATTACCAATCAAGCCAAGATTAACGAATACTTAAAGTCAAAAGTTCACTTTACCTTGAACCTTCTCAGCAGTCCGATAAAAATCCTTTAAGTACACGCTACCACTATTAGCTAATTAACTATTAAATCATTTCCCACTTTTCTCACGTTCGCTCATCGTCACATTGCACAATCTCACACTTTTAATCAACTTTCCAAAAACCTCAAGATTTTCACTCTTACCCACCACTCTGACACACGGGAAACTTGTCAACTGTCAAAACTCCATTCACATTTACCGATGACATATAAATAACTTTAACTCCTCAAAAACCACACTCACATCAGAACACACCGCACGAAGCGAAGAGAGCACAACAATAACAACGATCTTCCTTCGTGTGAGCATTAAAAATGTAATTATGCTGGTGGACAGCTAATCCGTAAAAAGTAAATACACTTGTACGACATACGCTTTTGTATTGGAGTTGCAGTAGTTGGAGTGATTGAGTGGTTGAGTATCTAGTTTTTTGTACACATACTCCGTGTACATCTCATATCTGAACCAAGACGTTCTCTCTGTTTGAGGATATTTGTGAATTTGTGAACGTACGAGTAACAACACAGAAAAAGTATTTTCCTTGTAACAGAGATGTGTTCAAGTTGATGCATTGCATATATCGCATAGTTGTGAGCCAAGGAAATGGACGTGCCTACAAAGAAGCATGATATTCTCTCTGTAACTCTTTCAGGGTATGCCTAAAAAGTAAATGGTTTTTGCTTCACAAAAATCTTGCGCTTACCTTTTCAACATAAGACTGAGCTAATACCAGCGTATGTATTGTATGTACTCACATTCCATACGGTAAGGTACTCCTATGCAGTGAAACATGTTTTTTTTGTACAAAAGGTTGTATGTGCACTTCTAGGAACGAAGAATGGTTATATGATTACACATAAGATACGCTGTAAGCAGACACCTTACTATCATCACAAAAGCACACACATTGATGGAAATGTGTTCTCTGTACATGGCTTTCATCATCATCGTTTACACGGTATTCACCGCACTTTTAAAACATAAAGGAGAAGGTAGGAAATGTTACTATACACAGTAGTGTGTGTGATGATTACTTTGGTAAAACTGCATCCATTTCCACTTTCCGATCTTTTCGGTCATGTACACAATATAAGGGATCATCACAGATATGAAACATCAGTCTTGACAGAAGTACCGCGCAACATTATTACTCACAGTCCATGCTGCTGACGAATACAACTATATTCCCACAACACACTCTAGTGTTCTAGTACTCTGTTATGAGTAAAATGTAAAATCTGATAATATACTTCCATCTGGTTTTTAGCAGAGCACAGAAACAACCGTTCAAGAGATGAGTGAAGTCACAACGATAAGTCATGCTGTTGCAGAGGATGCAAATGGGGAGCGAATTAGTGCTCTTTTACACGCATTTGCATTAGCGTTTTTAATGGATGATTGTACAACAATGTTATAATAATTGTTACCATTGCACATCATGAGTATTATGAATTTATCAACTTGATTACTACACTTTTATGCTTTGTGCAATAATTGCAAATTTTCAACGTTTTCAAATTGCTAAAAATTCTATTAACTTTTCAGAAGCGACTTACGTAATACTGTCATTGACAAAAGGAGAGTTTTGATGTCATTTCAATTTCAAGTTTGATTCAATCTTAGCTTATGCAGATTTATCATTTTTTTAAAGACGTGAGTAAAAAATGCTCATTTACATATATACTTGGATGAGATTTCGTCTTAAAATGAAAGAGGAAAAGGAAGTGAATAAAAAATGTGTCCCGAGGCTATATGAATAGGATGATGTGCACTTGCTCCTGTTCCTTGACAAAATCGTGTCTAGTCTGTCTTTGTAAGGAAAACGACGAAGTGATCCAATGATGAGAAAAAAGAACTTTTTTATACGAGCTTTTTTTACACGTTTCTTTCTAAGCAGTCAGTGCTCAGAACGTAAATTTACGTTCCTCCGAAGAACGTAAATTTACGTTCCAGGAACGTAAATTTACGTTCCTAAAAATTAATTAAAAATA
>JAHZMW010004011.1:0-14814 GCA_027743745.1 Alloscopus bannaensis
CGTTATGTTGTCTCCGGTTACACATCTGGCAGCTTCGAGTGCCGCACATTGGCCAGGATCTTGCTCGCAAGTGTCACCAATGACGGATGCCAATTTGAAGCAAGCATTGTTTTCTGGAGAAGTCATAAAGCCGGTACTACATTGACAGAAAAAGCCTTCCTCAGAATTGGTGGGATTTTTGGGGAGGCAACTGGCGGAATCTGGGATATGGGCGCATTGGGCGTTGTCTTCGCAGGGTTCTCCAAGATCAACTTTGAGCAAGCACTTATACTTGTTTGAGGACGATGTAGAATTGTCTTGACATTCGCAGGTGGAGGAGACACAATTACTGTGATGCCCTAAGTTGGGGGTGCATTGTTCTGGAACTTCGCAGGAGTCACCGACTTGGACTGCTTTCTTGTAGCAGGTGTGGTCGCCAGAAATTGTGATGGTGTCTTCGTCACAGGTACAAACATTTTGAGAGGGATCTGTCTCCGATAGTTTGCAGCTGCTCCAAGGCCCCAGTGCGCCATGTTGGCATTGGGAGTCATGGACACAATCTTGTTCTGGATGAGTTACCACCGGAAGACAGCTAGAATTGTTGATACTTGGAATAGCATTTGATTTACAAGAACATTGGTTGTCATGGCAATGGCTGAGGTCTCCCAGTTTAACTGTGCATTGAGCATCGGTTTCGCATTCATCTCCGACTTCCACCGCCTTTGGAAGACAGATTTGCTGATTTTCGGATGGAACAGCTTCACTGCTACAGTTACAAATTCCAGTTGACCCTGACAGGATGCAGTCACTAAGTTGCCCCAGTGATCCCTCTTGACATTGCTGCGACTCTTGGCAAGCGCCTCCAATCTCATTGACGATGGGAAGGCAGAAACTTTGGTTGTCGTTTGCAACTGAGACATTTGCTTGACAATCGCAACCGCCCTCTAAGCAAATACTGAATTCTCCCAAGTTTGGGGTGCATTGAGCTACTTCTTCGCAGGGACTTCTGATTTGGACGGCTTTTTGAAGACATTGCCGGCCGTTGGACGATTCGACTGCGGAAGGTCCACAACTGCAAGCTCCTTCGACACATTGACCATATATTCCAAGGGATGAGCATTGGACATGGTCTTCACAAGGGCCTCCAACCAAGGCTGCTTTCTCCAGACATTTTTGACCGTTTGAAGACTCCACAGTGTTGCCGGTACAAGTACAAACTTTTGTGGAGCCTGAAGCAAGACATTCGCTTTGTTCACCAGGGCTGCCCTTTTGGCATTGCTGCGACTCATGGCAAGCTCCACCGACCATGTTCACGATGGCTAAGCATGTCCTTTTGTCGATGCTTTCGACTCCATCAAGCTTGCACACGCATTGGTTGTTTAAACAATGGCTGAGGCTTCCAAGATTGGAGCTGCATTGAAGATTTTCTTCGCAGGCGCCTCCAACGGTTGTCGCCTTTGGGAGGCACCTCTGCCCATTTGCCGACGCCACTGCTGTTGAGGTACAGTTGCAAATCTTTGAAGACCCTGACGTAACGCATTGACTCAGCTGTCCCAAGGTGCCCCCTTGACATTGGGCCATTTCTGTGCAGGTCTCCCCGACATTGTTCACCTTGGCCAGGCAGGATCTCTTGTTGCTGCTTTCCACACTGGCTGAGTTGCATTGGCATCTTCCTCCCGAACAAAGACTGAGACTTCCGAACACAGAGGTGCACTGGCTGGTTTCAGTGCAATTGTCTCCAACCAAAGCCGCCTTCTGAAGGCATTTCTTCCCATCCTGCGACGCCACAGCGGTTGAACCACAGCTACAAATTTTTCTGGAGCCTGACACAGCGCAGGTGCTTAGCGACCCTGGAGTTCCTTGTTGACATTGTTGAGGTTCCAAACAATCGGCTCCCACGGTATTGACGATTGGAAGGCATGATTTTCTGTCATTGCTTTGGACTCCGAGACCCGATTTACAGACACACTGTCTGTTCAAGCATTGGCTGAGACTTCCAAGACCGGAAGTGCACTGAAGGTTATCTTCACAGGAGCCCCCAACTAGAGTTGTTTTCAGAAGACATTTCTGCCCATTTGCCGACGCCACTGCTGTGGAGGTACAGTTGCAAATCTTTGAAGATCCTGATGTAACGCATTGACTCAGTTGTCCCAAGGTGCCCCCTTGACATTGTGCCACTTCTGTGCAGGTCCCCCCGACATTGTTCACCTTGGCCAGGCACGACCTTTTGTTGCTGCTTTCCACACTGACTGAGTTGCATTGACATCTTCCTCCCGAGCAGGTGCTTAGCGTGCCAAGTGCAGCAGTACATTGACTATTTTCTGTGCAAGTGTCCCCAACCAAAGTCGCCTTCTGTAGGCATCTCTTCCCATCCTGTGACGCCACAGAGGTTGAACCACAGCTACAAATTTTTCTGGAGCCCGACACAGCGCAGGTGCTGAGCGACCCTGGAGTCCCTTGTTGACATTGTTGAGGTTCCAAACAATCGCCTCCGACTGCGTTGATGATGGGAAGGCATGATTTTCTGTCACTGCTTTGGACTCCAACTCCAGGCGTACAGACACAAAGTCTGTTGGTACACTGACTTGGGTTTCCAAGTGACGAAGTGCACTGACCATTTTCTTCGCAGGTGCCTCCAACCAAGGTTGCTTTCAGGAGACATCTCTGCCCGTTAGCAGATGCCACCGCGTTGGAGTTGCAGCTACAAATCTTTTTGGTGCCGGATGTCACGCAGGTGCTCAGACTTCCAACGGTGCCTTGCTGACATTGTGTGGACTCCGTGCAGGTCCCTCCAACAACGTTGACTTTAGGGAGACAAGACCTTCTGTCCGCACTTTGGACGCTGTTAGAGTTGCAACCACATTTGGAAGAGGTGCAGACGCCATAAGAGCCCAAACTCACGGTACATTGGACGTTGGTTGTGCAGGCGTCTCCAATCAGGGTTGCTTTCTTCAGGCAAATATTTCCAGAGGCGACGCCCTCTGAGGAACAGGCGCACTTGGAGGAGATGCAGTCGCTTAAACTTCCCGGAGTTCCGACGGTGCATTGTGCCTTCTCCGAGCAAGTGGCCCCAATTGTGTTAATAATTGGGAGGCACTCGTTGTTGTCCCTCCGGGTCACATGGGTTGAGAGGCATCGACAACGCCAAATTAAGGAGCACTCCGACCTGCCTCCGGGTTGACCAACGCAGTCATTGGTGGCTTGGCAGGGACTTCCGATCTTGACGCTTCCGCAGAGACCACTCTCAATTATTAACGAGAGAAGGCCTAGAACAACAATAAGTGTGAACCGCATAGTAAAACTGTGGACAAATTGGTGTACTCCACTTAGAGTGGAGTTTTTTGGTTTGATACTCCAGCAAAGTTGGGAGTCGTATATATACGCACCGTAAAAGATTCACAGCTCATAAGTGATTTACGGAGAACCTCTGAAAAAAACGTCAACAAAATACTGCCCGACAATCAAGCTTATTCTGTCAAAAAACACTTAAACCCGTGTTGAACATTTTGACGTGTTGACAGCTTTACTGGTTTTGAGACTTTCACGGTGCCATAAATCCTTCGTATTATTTCATACGGGGTAAAGGTGCCTTTTTGAAACTTTGCAAATTAATATGTCCTCTGTGATTTCTGCAGTGAAGCATGACAGGACTTTTTGAAATTTCTCGGATTATAGAATTGTAAATGTCAAAAATTCATTAGTTGCAGACTGCAACTTGCAGTACGTATACGCGTTTACCACATCCAGTTCAGAGATGAGGTAATAAAACCGGGACTAAACGCAATAATTATTCATCACTTCAAGTGACCGTCCTCCCAGTAAAAGTTACCGCTCCAAATTTAACACGAAGTAATGCTAAATCCATCATCAATCACAGGGCGGCTTTCTCGTCGCAGACGGAGAGCGTTATAAATTCATCTGAGCTTACGATGATGCTGTTGACTGTTTCACTAACACGGACGATTTAAATTTGACATAATTTATTGATCAAAAGTCATCAGAAGTGAATTTATCCATCACACTGGAGCTTCAGAGACAGTTTATGCGTTCTAACAATTTCTTCATGGTACGGGATGTCATCAATCAAGTTTCTTGACGTTTCCATTAAATCATGCCGAAAAGGTGAATTACACATGTATCCCAATGGACTGTTTGCACAGGAAGTAGTTTTACAACGTTTTTTTCAGCGAGACAGAGCAGCGTTAGTAATCTCGTTTCCGTAATTCTAGAGTTATCAAATGAAAATGGTTATGCTGGTCACACGTGTTTGGTTTACACATATAAGTCGTCAATTAATATGATTTTTAATATGCGTCATTTATTTATTTGAGTTTATTATGCAAAACCGAAGGATTTCACTGTTCTAATGCCCAGCGGGATTAAATTGTAAATCAGAATGTAAGAATATGTATTTCATAAAGCCTGTTGATGTTTTATTATGTCAAATTTATTATTGCGACTCCTATTTCCAGAATATTATTTGCATACAACCATTTCAACGTTCTGAATTTGAGTCACTTCACACTTGTATCTCAGCGGTGGAATGACCTGGAAATGTCATTTTCACTAAGTTCGTAATAATTTCAAGACAATTGTATGAAATGAATATCTGATGGACTTATGTTTCAGTAAAATAAATGTGGACAAGATGAAGTTAACAAGTGCTGTTTTACATATTATTTTATTTGTAAATTATACATAATGGGTTGTCTCATGAAATAGTGTGGTCAAGAAATTGTAGTTAAAAAAAACAGACAAAACCGGGTTAACTACAGCAAGCATAAATTGTGTTTAAACGAAAGATATTTTAGCATTCCACTTTCCAGCTGCTTTCAACGGTGGCAGAGCCAGGCATCCAAAGAAAGGGGTAGCGTCGGTCAGTGGTTTTAAAAAACTGACTAGCGTACATGTACGCGGCCCTATTATTATTGTAAAATTTGATGTTTTGAGTCCCTTCCAAATCAATACGCCAAGATTCAGGGCAAAACCAGAGTCCAAAGAAGGGAACACACGAAGTCGAGCCCGATTGGAGACTAACGTGCATCCTGTCCTTGTTCTGATAAGTCTTTCCGGATGAGTGCGACCAGAGGTACTGATTCCAGTATATGTTTCTTACAAAAAAACTCACGTCACTTCTGTGTGTCGCTCTTTCCAAAACGAACCTTGCTTCGGTCACCCTAGCATTTTGCCCCCAGGTGTACACCCCTCGGTTTTCGTTGTCAATCTGATAAGCACTGCTGGCCCCGTACAAATATTCATTGTATGACGACCGGTAGTGCGTGTTCCTGAACCAAATCGCGGAGTGCCACACGACACACTGTAAATTGTATTGCAATCTGCTTTTGAGACTGTTAAAATTCTGCTGGGGGCCGGACACAGGGTCGGGCCCTCGCAAATTGGACATGGCGTCTTTAATTGCTAACCCGACCAGAAGCTTGGACTGCGAGGTGCTGACTCTGGAGTACAATGAATTCAGTGCGATATATTTATGGGAGTTCCAGCGTAAACCTTTGACAAAATCTACGGTGATGTTGACATTATTAAATGCACCGTTACTAGCAACGCTATCTACCAAACTTGGCAAAGCGTCTTCTAAAATGCGACCTGTAATGCTGAGTGCTGAAGGACTGCCGAAGTTGATAACAGTTGTAAAACTTCGGGAACGGACTTGTGACGCCCAATTGTTCAGGATTAAGCTTCGGTAAGAGTCAGAATTGGTTTTAAGGTTTTTTAGTTCTGTCGGCGCCGCGGAACAGGAGCTCATTGCCGTGGAGCCACAAAGGATTCGGATTTCTTCGGAGAGCATTTTGTTTAGAATGAGAGCAGAGTTTGTGGCGTGGGCAGAATTTCTTGAGAGGAGACTGTACCAACTTCGGAACACAACGAGCCGCTGGGACGCCTTCGGCAGGAAGAGGACGAAGCCCGCAAGTTGCTCGTGGTAACCGTACATGCCGTCTGCAATTGCGGCGATGTTGGCGTCATTGTTCATCGCGTGGAAGTTGACTTCAGCGGGACCATATTCGCTACGTTTGAGGTGGTTCGTGATTGTAGCAATTGTGGTGCCTTCGGCGAGGGCGACTCCAAAAAGGAGGAACAAGGTCCACTTCATTTTGACAGTTATCTGTAAAGTTCAACAGAAAAAAAAAATCAGTAAAACATCCAAAAATTGTGCAAAATAGATAAAGTACATGTATGTTGCTTTACCTTTGCTTGGAGGTGGCGTTATTAATAATCTTTGAAGTAAAATTGAAATGTTTTTGCTTGAATTCTGGAGGAACCTTTTTAGCAAATAAGTGGTCAGTACGTAAATCAACGGCTTTTTATGCACTTCCCAAATTAAGCAGAGCAGACTGTAAGTTCTCCAGAAGCATTAGGTTTACCAGGGCAATATTTCATTTAAAATAAGATTTACAACGATATTTCATCGGTTTAGTAGCAGCAAATAAAAATTTAATTTATTTCAAAGTGTTATTTCAAAGATTTATGAAGATGTGTAATAATAAATTCATTCATCATTTGCGTGGAGTCTTCCCAACTGATTTACAATAGTCATAAAATATCACCGCGGCTGCCTCGCGCATTCGAGGATTATCGAAAGATTATATTTATCCGCACACGAAAAGTTTATTGTTCTAAGTACACAAAATTGTATCGCGCCTACATTAAATCATCCAGTATGATTCATATAATACATGAATATATTCATGCATAATATATACGTAAAATACTAGTAATTTTCCATGACTGTTTTACAACAACTAGTTTATGTTGCTACCATAATTTCCAAGCTTTTCCACCTCTTTCAAAATTAACTCGAGTAACTGCTCCCCCGACTCCCTTGTTGGAAACGTTCCCTTGTCCAGCGTTAAGGTGATCATTAGTTTATCAGCGTATGTGACCGCACTGCAGGCAAATCCTGTAATGAGAGAATGAGCATAATTTCTGAAAAAAAAAATCTTTATTTAAAACCAGTATGAAAAATGAATGATTATTAGTACTCACCTATACGACTAGGTCCTAAGCCGAAGGACACCCCTAAACTCTTCAAAGATACAATTCCGTTGACAAACTCCAAGCGATTCTCGCTCACGTCAATAATCACTTGTGACAACGCCGTACTCACTTGTTGATACATAAACGTGGCCAACAGCTTCCGTAACGGTGGAGGCACAATCCCAGCAATCCTAAGGGCTAAATATGAAGCCGGAAGCAGCCCTCCTTGTAAATCCTCCACTCTCTCCTGACAAACCTGAAGCCTGTCACTCCTCTCAACGACGTCAACCGGGAGTGTGATCAAGGTGGTCAAAAATTTGTTAGTCAATCGCTTAGAGTGCTGAGGCCAAATTGTGGGATACATCATTTTAAATGGACCTTCCGGGAGAGGCATATTGTTCTTCTTCATGAATTCTCGGATACCTCCACTAAGCCCTGCGGTGACGACAGTTAAGAATGAAACTCCATGTAGGTTTTTTGCTTGCTTCACTTTACCAACGTCCAGCTGGCCAGTGACAATGTGTAGACCTTCAGTACGAGAGAGTGTGATGTTGCTATGGAGCTCATTGCTGGTGTCGACTCCAAAATGAAGCCATTCCCATATACAGGCGCTGGGTCCAAAAATTAAGCCTTTCAGGATAAGCCCGAGTTGAAACCATGGTGGTAATTGGTGCTGAGATAAGCGCTTCTCCAGAACTTCAATCCCGGTGTCGCTGGCCTCACAGGCGAGGCGAATTAGCGAGAGCCCATCGGCGAGACAGTGATGAAAGCGCCAAATCATAACAGTTTGCTTTTCAACTTGCGTCTGCAGACGCGAAACGTAGTTTCGAATAATGAGTATATCCCAAGGACTCCTCTCGCTATGAAAAGGTCGATGGGTGACCTCCGCCCAGATTTCCATGAGCTTGTCCTCGTCAACCTCTGTGGTTTCGTGGACATCTGGAGACGAGTAGTATTTCACATGGTTTGCAATGTCGAAGTTCGGATCCCATTTGAAGAAGAGGTAGCCCCTTCGCTTTACAACGCATTGTTGTAGTTCGGGGTACGCCAGCTCGTTTGTGTTGGAGTCCCTCTTCCCGACCACTCGAAGAATGACTTGTTGCCATTCACTCAATCCGATCTCGCCCTCCAAACGGGTGAGCACAGCTAGTGATAAAGTTGGTCGAGTGGTCCACGAGTCAAAGTCTGCTGCTACGAAAGTAGAACTTGGACTCAGGATTGAGGAAATGGTGTCATTCTGATGACGAACCAGTAGCTCGATCACTTTCCGAACTATAATCAGTGGAAGGACAATGACGAGGAAAAGTGTCCAGGTATATAAGGTGGCGACTGGAGTCAAGAGAAACCATGACAGAAGTTTGAAGATGTGAAGTGTGGTCATGAAAGACGGGGGAGTTTGAAACAGTGACATTTTGTGTGTTCACAACTTTGCAAGCAGAGTGAAAATTTGAGTTGAATGTTGGAAATTGTGTTTCAACATGATGAAAGGATTTTTGGAAATTGGATTGATGGAAAATCGGATTTTTTTCCTGATGTCTCAAATCTCATAAATAATTTCTCACGTAGTTTACTGAATCAAGTTGGGAGGAAAAACAGCTTTCGTTCAGTTACTTGAGTTCTACGAAATGACGCAAGTTTCTCCAGATTTTTTCTGACCTGCCTTGGTTCACATTACACAGTTGATTTTCTGCAATCTCTTGAAGATTAAGATAAATACATTTCTGATTGCTGATTTTTACAGTTTCGTAGAAAAATTTAACACGTTTATGACTGCCGCATTTGGGTAATCTTCATAAATGGGATTCGAATGATTTTCCTAATTGTATGTGAAATAGAAAAACCTGAGCAAATTAGTATGATTTTAAATCGGCATATTTTGTAGTAGTGGCTTAGAACCTTTATCATTCGTTCACCAATTTTTCCACTTTTATTTGGGAATGGTTTTCAGAGGTCAAATAGTCATAATGCTTTCTTGTTTGGCATCGCATACAGTGACATAACACTGTAAATTATGTATACAAGCGATGCAAAACAACAAACAATATTTTTACCCATTTCACAGACCGAAAAAGGTATTTGATCCAGCTTGTCAAATTGTTTTGTAAACAGTTCATCGGACTAAATTAAATGCAAATGTTGGTATTGATATTAAAATATGAAAATCAGTTGTTTGAGGAAGGATTCCCAAGTTTAGACCTTGTAATTTTGTAAATAATATTAAAAATTGATGTTTGTGCTTTTCCATTTGCATTTCATAGAGCTGTCAATACCGTGTCACGGTATGAGCCAGCTCACACCGTGTATTTCTACGCTCCTTATATTAATTTAGGAGATTTGCATCTTTTTCCGCGAGCATTGATCGGCGAGTACATTGGCAATGAATACGCAGGTAAACTGCGGATCAGGAATTGAGGTTGCGATTCATCGGGAGAGGTTTATGTTAATTCTTGAGAAGACTAGCGGAATGAATCGAATGCAGAAGAGAAGGCATCTTGAGAGTTTACTTTTGGTTTAGGTTAATTTCTTTCATGAATTGGGGAACGCTTTTCTGTCAACTCTTGAAAGCATCAAACATGTAGTCTGTCCTGTACATTTGAGGGAACATTTCGTGGAGACATTTTCTCTCCATTTTTGGTCAGTATTATTTTGGAATCTGAAGCTTCAAATTGAAATATAAGTTTGAAGCCTCTTAGTCACTTCCAAAATATTACCTTCCACAGTTCCCGAAAGTTTCCAAAACAAGTTTCCGAAGGACGAGACCGCATCCGTAGATATGAGTGTGCAGAGGTGAGTAATATACAACGTATTAGAGTTTTCTAAAGTGTGCAGTTCTCAGTGTTAGTGAAATTCAGAAATCATGGGAATTATGATTTCTGAATTTTAGGTTGACTGATAGTACTCATCCCAGTACAGCATCACTAGGAAGGTCCAAAAAAGGCCAGCATTTGGGATAAATAATTATATTACAAATAATTCTCATTTTTACTCTCATTGAGTTATTGTGATGTGTACAACAGTGTGTAGTGACAAGTGTCACGGAACTGTAGTCCCGTGCCACTTTGCATATCTTACTCAAAGGCAATACATTATTGTGTTATGGTTCGAGTCTTGAGTAGAAAAAAGGTTCTTTTTGGTTAGCTGCAACTCAAGCGTGGAGAAGGAAATGGTAAACATACGCATTTCTCATGTATTTGGACTTTAATTAATTACACATATTATTAACGCATATTAAAATATATGAGTGAAGTGCTAATTAGAGACAGAGATGGGCACGGTACTAATGAGTGTGTACAATGTTGGCTTATGTACACACCCCTTCCTGTTAATTCCATACTTCGGGTTCTTCTGAAGGAGGGATTCAGCACTCCAGTCGAGGTTCATTTTCGTGTGAAGGAGAAGGTGTCCATCATCCCATGCAACAAATGTCGTAGCGATATTGGAGCGAATCACCACGGACAAGTTAAACTAGTTTAAGTGCACCGGGTGATAAGTTGTTATTATTTCATGATTAATGATTGCATTGGGCTGCACCGGGTTGAGCGGGGGAATAATTGGTGGAATTGCGGGGCATCCGGGGGAGAGACTGACCTGACTATTAGCGACTCCAAGGGAGAAAACAGATTGGGTCAGATTGGGTGAACAACCTTACTCTCGAGTCACATAGGGTGGGAGACCATTTAGTCAAATTCATAATTTCCTAAATTTATAATTCATTTTATTGCATGCCTGAAACTCTCAGAAGCAAACGGGTACCATTGTTCATGCATTCGGGAATTTCCTAAAAGCACATTTCGGGATAATTAGCCGAGTACAATTAGTCCACGATCATAGCATGTCATACAAATCGCTAGATCCTTGTGATTAGTTAAATCCACAATTAAAGTAATTGGGTTTACAGTTGATTAGTCGATATCATTATTTCCAAGATTCATGTAAATCGTTAACCTGAGAGTTCAAAGGTCTTCGATCATTTTCCATTCATTTTGAATCATTTCTTTGTATCGAGTATCATTGTGGTAAGTTCGGTATTGGCATTTTGCTCATTTACTAATAGCTATATTCCGTGTGCATCTCAAATAGAGAGCATTTATTCTCATTGCCTGTACATGTACATTGATGCATATCGCCTTTGAATAATATTCATACTTTTGTGTAATTGACTAAAGTCAATTCCTTTTGTAGTTGCGACAATTTATTTGTGGTTGTTGTGTTATTGCTGATTTACTTTTCCATTGATCTGTCATCATTCCATTTTCACCCAAATATTCTATTTAATCCGAATTCATAATTATTAGCGCACGGGCCAATTGGACTCATTATGAAGAGGCTGAGCCATTTCTAGTTATTTCTCAGATCGCGTAGCTCAGCCCCTCCATACAAGATTCTTATTTTCGGTTCAATCTTTTTTCTCTGTTGTAGCCGTCTTAGTCCGGGCTCATTTTACGGAGCTATTATTCTGGGCTGTTGGTGAGTGAACTATCCTTGCGGAATTCACCAGAGGTGTGCATCCCATCGACCCACAACCACGCATCATCCCATGCAGCGCCGAGTGTGTGACACAATATTACTATATTATATTGTTGTGTGAAATGGGAATTATGATTAGTGTTATGTATGGCGATTGGGTTGGGAAAGCACCGGAGCAGACTCTTAGTGCCCAGAGGGGCCTTTGAGGAACTCCGTAAGGGAGCCTGAGAATTCGTCTCTAAGCACCAGGGGGTTGCGAGCGATTCTCGGGCAGGGTCATATAACCCCAAGATTAGGTTACGCGTGGTAACTACGTTGTCTCAAATTACCCCAATAAGTCGTGAGTTTGAGAGTGGCTTAGGAAATCGAAAACTTTTTTAGTTCTTACAATTTAACTAGAATTTATTTTTTTACATTTATTTACAAATTTTTGTAAATTGGAAAACACACGAGCTCGAATGGTTAACCAATAGTATTCTAGTTATTTATTATCACTACTGGTTTATTAATACTCAAGTTCAGTTAATTTAATTCATGCTTGTGGAATTAATGCTTATCCCCTGAATAAAGCTGCGACCTATAAATGTGTCGAGATGCGTAATGCAAAGCTAACACTCAATTCCGTGTAGTGTATTTAATACTGCGTTTACTTGATTATTTGATTCTCATCCCTATTTATAACTCATTTCTTTATTCCGAATCTTGTTCATGAGTTTGCTTCATGGGAAGCTGGCGATCCAGACCTCGTTTATTTGTAGTAGGAAGGTCTCACCTCTAGTTGGATAGCGTTGCGCACTTATTATTCCAACAATTTCTAGCTCACTATATAAGAAAGGAGACCTCCCCATTACAACCGTGTAGTATAAAATACTGCCGATTGCATCCAGAAAACCGTATTATCCATGAGGAATGAAATATTAACGATGTTTTCTTGAAGTAGGCAATTTTGGTGAAAATCTTAAAAGGGGCACACATTACTGAAGCTTACATACCTGTATAAGAGATGTAATCAGAGTATTAACATGAAATCCTGGTTTATTTCGTCAGAGCTTAATTAAATGTTATTGTACAACTTTACTGTTTCCACAGTCGTTTCTTTCTCTGGCTGGATTAAAGTTGGCGAAAGTCTGGTCAAAGTCATGTTGGTGATCTCCAATTTAATTCCGGGGGCGACCCGAGTATTTCACACGGTCACTTGGACCCCCGTTGGAAGTCTCGGGACTCCTTACACTGTTGTCCAAAAAAACGACGGGAGACACCATTTCGAGTCTAATCCAAGTTACAAAAAGTTCCACAAGCTCGACTTGGTCTACCTTTTTCTCTGCTTTGCCGGCCTTTTTTATCGAGCTCACTTCGAGAATGGGACTTTAAACGAGGTCATTCTCCAGTACACAGTCTGCGGCTATTTTATTCTCGAAATATACTGCCACGTCTTTTTCATGCAGACCTCTGATGAGTTCCGTTGGTTTATGAACGCTCTGCTGAGGTTTGAGGAGCGACATGTTGGTCAAGAAGAGAAAGGTTCTTACAAAATTTCATAAAAAATCATAAAGTGACCAGCTAAAACCGTGAGCTGGATCCTCTACCAAATGATTTTGGGCTACGACTTTGACACCTTTTTCATCCCGATTGTCTCCGCCGTCTACTTCGACTTTCCCTTGAATCCATTCCCTACCTTCTTTAACATTGATAGAGTCTCCTTTGGTGGAAACCAGTCCGTCAAAACCGTTGCGGTTGTACTGCACAGAATCGCGACAATTTGGGCGGTGCGAGTGGCGTACAAGCGGTGTTTCATTGCAGCTTTTGTGCGGATGCTGAAGGTGCTTATATTCCCGTTCACACTTCCACTGCTGTCGAAGTTTTCTCTAGGTACTTTTTTTTTTAAAAAAGTTTTACCAAATTCATAGTTGATTTAATTTTTTAAAAAAAATTATAAACTTTTCAGAAGAATTAAAGACACCCTGAAAAACGCCCCGACAGAAGCGGATATTTCTCGAACCATTCGTTGCTATAGGGAAATCCAGCTTTTGTGCTGCTACTTCAATGCAATGCATAGACAATCTTTCTTCCCAATTGTTGTCGTCTCACATGTCACGTTCCCTGGAGTTCCCTGCTATATCATGGTCCTCCAAGCGCAAACCATGACTTTTGACCTCCTCACGCCAATAATGGCTGCGTCATACATTCTCGGAACTATGTATCAACTCGTGTTTTGGCGCTATCCTGCCAGCGTCTGGTCTGAAAGCACTAATCTGAGGTCTACTCAACAATTGTCGGCTTTATTAAGGATTGGAAAGAGCGGAAGAAGAAGGGTGACTGGAAAGGTAGCAAAACTGGTGAGAACCTATTGGCGTTCTTTTAAAGAGTCGAGGATGGAGTTTTTCTCCAGCAACTTTTTCGAGAGAGGGACTCCCCTGGTTTTGTTTCAGTTTCAGAATGATATCGCGATCAATTTGTTGCTTTTAGATGGGTAACCGTAAAATAAAATGACAGGTTCAACTTGTATGAAAAATATTGAGGTTTACTAGAATTCGCGTGTAATAGTTGATGTTTTTTATAATAAAGTTTAATTTTTTTGTCCATCACTTTAAACAAACTATATTTATTGCTACGTCAACAAAGATTTTTTTGGTGCGCAAACCTCGTTGCTTGATCCTAGGTGCTATTACTGATATTACAATCTCCGAGGTGATCCACCTCCTTCATAATTAATTGGAGTAACTCCTCCCCCAGCTCCCTCCTTAAGAATGTTCCCTTGTCCAGGGATAAGGTAAGCTTTAGCTTGTCATCGGAGGTGATTGCACTGCAGCCAATTCCTAAAAAAACAAAACTTTAAAATATTCTTTTCAAGTAACCAATAGTCCAGTAGACGAGTAAGAAATTAACCTAAATAACTAGGTCCCAAGCCATAGCTCACTCCAACATTCTGGAGACTCACAGCTCCGTCAGCGAACTCCAAGCGATTCTCGCCATCACTAGCCACCACTTCTGAGAACACGATACTCGCGTCTTGGCACAATTTGGGGGCCAGTAAAGTCCACAAAGAAAGTGGCAAAATCCCAGCAAATCTAAATACAAGGTACGCCGCCGGAATCAGTCCTCCTTGGAGTACCTTCGTCGCCCGCTCTTGACAAACCTGAAGTCTATCACTTCTCTCATCAATGTCCACCGGGAGGGTAATTGAAGTGCACAAGTACTGATTTGTCAAGCGCTGTGAGTGCCGCGGCCAGATTGTAGAGTACACAATTTTGAAAGGACTTTCCGGGTGGGGCAGGTGGTTCCTCGTCATAAAATTCCGAATTCCTCCACTCAGCCCTGCGAGGAGAACAGCGAAGAAGGATACTCCATGCCGGTTCTTCGCTTGCTTCACTTTGC
>JAHZMW010004012.1:0-62819 GCA_027743745.1 Alloscopus bannaensis
TCATCAGGGTCACGGTTGGGGCTGGAAACATGGCGATGGTCATCATGGTCATCATGGCCATCATGGTTGGGGTTGGAAGCACGGAGACGGCCACAGCCATCATGATGGTCATCAGGGTCACGGTTGGGGCTGGAAGCAAAGCCATCCCGTCGAAACTAGCAACAATTTCGACGATTTTAATAGCTTGAAATAGTCCTCAGTTGTTTTTCCATTGTTAGTCATACTATTATAGTCAAACCGGAGATAAATAATGTGTGCAGTAATACATGTATGTTTTAATAGTGTTAAAAATGTACATGGATGAATGTATGTGTGAATGAAATTGACGCTTTATATACTTGAAAACTGTGTCAAACATTGTAAAGAAGTTCGTTGTGGTTTGACCAAATTTGATACTCAGAAAAGAGCAGTTTATGAACTTTGCGAATCTTGAAATAAATCTCGAGTTGATCATGAATCATTAAGTTTTATTACGTTTTTATTTGAACATATTTGTTACGCATTACACTGACTTCCTGTATAATTTAAGCTAGCTTAGAGTTGAATACTACATCCATGAGTAAAAATTTACGTGAAACTGCGCATAAGTTTATAGCGTAGTTACTTACAAAGTATAAGTTGTGTGTACATAAATTGGAGACAGGACAAAACTCTGACGGTGTTTTCGAGAACATAACAACTGAATTAAACTTTGAAAATTGCTGTAACTATTTTTATAAGCATATGGTCACAGATTGATCTTGGTTTGTGTTTAGGGAAAACTGATACTGTGAACTAAAGAGCTGTGACACATGAATGGCTGATAAGGTATGATCAGTGGGTGTCACCGTTGTCACCGTGCAAACTTTCCCGGGATTATATAGTTTGCTAAGGCTCATATAAATAATCAATTGGTCCTGCATCCACTCATCCAGCGCTGCACTGCTACCCAAAAACTGATGCAACTGAGTCTGTACTTTGTTAATTCCGTCAAAAACCTGATCTGGAGAAGGATTTCTACCCTCGGCTAGGTGAGAAAAGCCTGCGTAGCTGTTCTCGAACTCGAGGAAATATTCAACAGACGCATAACTAACTACACGAACTTCAATATCCCTTGTGTCGGCGGAAATCTGGCTTTTGAATTGTGGGATTATGTGCTTCATTTTTGGTGTAATGTTCAGAATGGCAGACGTACGAAGTAGTCTTCCGCGGTCAATGATTTCAAAAGGTTTGAATTGAGGTGCTCCTTGGACGGGGTTAACATGAAGGTCAACGCTGCCACCTCCTCTTGGAAAGTAACCCGGATTTCGAAGAGTGGCATGGATGTCGTAGCCTATAATATTCTTCATGGTAGGTAGAAATACTCGGTGTAGGTAATCAAAGCTAGGAGACTTCATCACATGCGTGCCACCAATAATTCTAATGCTCGAACGTGACTTCAAGGACATCAAATACGGAAGAATGCATTGCATGCAAAGCGTAACGCTTCCAGCCGTGATGAGATCAACCGTAGTTGAAACTCCTTCTGAACTGAAAGGAACTGGAGTTGCGTCCATGTCAAACTCGGTATCTTTCTTCTGAGGCTGCTTGGAGGTTGTCGCACCGGAAATTCGCAGCATTGCTAATATACTCTCCAAATGTTGAGAGGCTAGCCCTGGGTTTGGTCGATTAGCTCTGATACTTGTTACCTGCAGTTTGCGTTTCAGAAGACAGGCGTATGACACGGCGTTCCGGATTATTTGCCCTCCTCCTTCACCAAAGGACCCATCAACCAGAACCTGGTCTTGTTTCTGCATTGATTAATGAATATCGATCTCTCATAAAAATGATGAAATGTTGCACTGGTGAGTCGATGCTATAAAATTAGGTTAAACGTAACAATTACCTCGGTTTCAGAACTCATTATGTGTAATATGGTGGGTACTTGTTGCAAAAAATAGCTTGTTCTACAGTACTCTTCCTCAATTTTGGATTAAGTGCATGTGTGGTCTGCCTCTGCAAGAAATTTGGACTTTTCATTCCAGTGATTTAACACGATTGTGTATACGTTATATAATCGACAAAGGCGTAATGAGAAAAACGTTTCTTCATGCTTGCGTATGATTTGTTCTGAGTGCAAGTGCGATGTGAAATGTTGTGAAAGACAAACTGATGCAAAGACTGTCAAAAGTAGGGCTTTAAATTCCGTGCCTGGAAAACGCTTAATTCTCAGTTCTCCTCCTGCATCCTCGCTCCTCATGTACTTCTCATCTGCTGCATGTCATTTTGCGCAAGAATGTGATGTTAAATCTATATTGTATGCATTATGTACTTGTATAAATGCAAAAAATGAAAAGAAGTGCTCATACAAGATTCAATATTCACTAGCTTTTATTGATTACCTTGCTTTTATGCTCTCGTATCACAAACTTCGCTTTTCTAGCACACAATACTCGCAAAGTCCTTTGACTTTCACTCTCACCTACAAATATACGTAGGAGCATTCCTGGAGCATATTATTAAGATTCATTCAACCCGTTGCAATCCTTGCTCATAAAAATATCTACTCAAAGTAGTCATAAGTGAAGACTCTTAACATTTAAAATCCTATAATTGCATTTGCAAATCCAAAAAGTTCTTTTGTTGGAAAAGAATTGTGAGACGCTTACACCGATTTTTCTCAAACTTTGCATTGTTTGCATTATCTTAATGAGAAACTATGACTAGCGCATGGGTAAAAATGGGGCCCTTTGATAAACTCTAAAATCCTATTTCACATTCTATCGAGAATCAGGAGGGTCAGCATTGACTGAGGTTTCCTTTGTAGATAAGACACTTGGATTCCTATTTGTTGCGATTAGAATAGATCTCTCCATTTCTTGCAATTGTCTCCTACCGTGAGCCAGCATCATCCTGATTGCGTCCTCATCAGTTGTACTTTGCCTCAGTCGAAACTCAGATCTGACAAACGTGATCCACTCATCTTTCAATGAATTCGTTTTAGAAGAAACTTCCATGTATCCCGCTTGTGCCCCGGAAGCGGCCGTCGTGGAAGGTCCGGGTGGCAAATCCATCAACCTATGAAGCCTAAATAACAAAGAGCCGATTTTTCTTCATTTAATACAACAACCAACTAAATTCAACAACACACTAAAACTAACTTATACTTTACTTACTTCATAAAGCTGCGGTACAGTTTTAAGACTTCCGAACGAAGCATAAATTGCTTCAAAGTCATGGGCGGTTTCTGAAACTTTACAAGAAATACGAATCCAATGAGAACGCGAACTTGCACAATAATTTACATCAATTGGGTCTAACATTTCATCTCGTCGAAATTACGAACAATTCTCTACCTTGAGCAGAGTACGGCTTAGTATTGGCATTTTTCCAACCAGAGGGCCGCAGGCAGGCGCAACGATAAAGAAACCTTGACGGTTAAAATTGGTATACCTATATCAATTTATATCAAGACCTGTAGGTCCTAGCGACTGCTTACGATTCGATGTACAAAGTCAGCAAAAAACTGCAATAAAACATTGAGCATATCGCAGGAGAACCATACTCACTCATTTGTATACACATGTGTATGTATGCGTATATCTCCCTCCTAATAGGTGTTTGTGCAACTTTCACTTTGTATGAATGTCCATGATACTTTCTCTTGTCTTTTCCTTGGGTTTGGATCCAAACGCGGTTAGCAATAAATATAAAATCTTCAGTTACGTGACCCTTTCACATTAGTTCTACATTTGTACTCCATTTGATGACAAAACGTCTTCTTACGAGCAACAACAACAATGTACAATGTATTCCTTACAGAATTGAAGAATACGCGTTCACTTTTGTTTGAAGTTATTCGTGTCTTATTCAGCCGTTTTCTCAGCTGCAGGCTTAGCAGAAGTAATATTTGCCAACAAGATAGGCTAGCATCGATTACACGGATTGGGATTCCATGTGCTCTTCTAACATTTTTTCAACAATAAAATGAAGCTGGCTAGCCAGGCTAACCAGACACCAGAGAACAGAACAGATCGAAATCATGTACATCTGTACCGGTCGGCGAGCATCACATGTTCATGTTTTGGTGAAACAACAAACGATCCAAAAAGGAATCACGGGCTATCTGCCTTACTTTGTTGTAACATTCTGCTGCTGGTCCGGTTCAAATGAAGAAAAACGCTTCTTGTGAATCACCAATTGCTTGAAAGTCGAACCCTTTTGGTACGACATTAAATGAGTTGCTTGTGATGCTTACATGTGACGTTATATTGCACACAAAAATATAATAGTTATTCGTGCCAAAAGTTAAAAAAAATGTTTGCTATCACTATTCACTAGAGAGGAAAAGTTAAATCATTTACGCATAATACTCGCGTGACGGTTTCTTGTATTAGTAGTAGATAAGAGAGTTTAGAAATTTCATATATGAAATTAAAGGTTTCGGTGAATTAATCCGATATTTAGCTCTTAAATGCGGTTATTGAACCAAGAAACGCAATTTCTGAGGACAGTTTCACTCTACAAACTTTGTTCTTTGGTCTATCAAGTTTTGTATTCTTTTCGCATTTTGCCACGTTTTAAACATGTCCGAAGACTTGATAACATTTTGTATTTTTGTAGGCTACATGAGCCATGGGAGTGACGGCCCGTCATTATCCAGTGAAACCGCTTAATGATCCCAAAGACTACCTCGCTTTAGAGTTGGATAATGGGTTAAAGTTGTTTTTGGTAACAGATCCGGATTGTGACAAAGCCGCCGTTTCCCTATCCTTGGGAGTGGGTACGTGCTTTAAGACCTGCAGGATCGTGAACTAATACCATCAATTGTATTGTATTTTGGTGAGTATGTATGTATTTATACGATTCCAAAGGTAGCATGAGCGATCCTGACGAGATTCCTGGTTTAGCCCATTTGTGCGAGCACTTGTTGTCGTTGGACGTGAACAATACTCCCGGCTACAAGCCTTTTAATAGTTTTGTTGCCGAAAACGGAGGACTATTTAATGCCTTCACATCTAGAGACCAGACAAACTTTTATTTCGATCTAGGGGCGTCTGCTCTTCCGGAAGCCTTACAAAGGTTACTATAAAAATTAATTTATATAGCTGGTGTATCTTTATACCAAAATGTAAGGTCATTTTATACAAAGATGTGCGTATGCTGTTAAGATTTGCCAAGTTTTTTACATTTCCTCACACACTGACGGAGAATGACATTGCGAGAGAAATCACCATAATTGATGCAGAACATGAGACCAAGATAAATAAAGAAGCTTGGAGGAAAATGGGGGTCGATGCGAGCACCGCTAATAAAATTCACCCATTTTATAAGTTTACGACAGGTACTAGTAATACCGTATTACACAAATTACAGCAAAAACTTTTTACCAAGTCTGTTGAAATTTTTTATTAGTTATCAGTTGTGCATTGTGCATAATCAATCTTTACATATTATTATTATTCTTATGTGCCAAATATAACCACTTCGTATGGACATCTTGAAGGTAACAAAAAGACTCTCTCTGACGTACCCATCGCAAAGGGGATTAGTGTTTTGAAAGCTGTTTTGAACTTTCGAGCAAATTATTACGTATCGAGACTCATGGCAGTGGTTGTTTACGGAAAAGACACCCTAAAATTCTTGGAAGACCTTTGCATCGCACTTTTCTCTGTGATACGTGATAACATTAATGCCAGTCTCCCGCAGTGGGATGATGGGCCCTATGGCACTCACGAACTGCAGCAACGAATTGATGTAGTCGCAATGGCTGAAATTAGAGACTTTTACATGGTGTTTCCTACTGCCGACACGCGACCGTATTATAAAACATTCGTAATTACCTCGTACATTTAACAGTCGTTTTACATAACAATGGCAAATGAATAATAATAATTTTTTTAAAGCGATGTTTGCAATACGTAATGTTTTCTTTTACAGCCACACGGGTACATTACGCGGTTGCTCGGAAATCGAGGTCCTGGAAGCTTGTACTCATATTTATATGAAAAGCAGTGGGTTGAATCATCTTATATGACCTCTTCTATTCCTGCAAGAGGTTTTGGAGAACTGTCGATTGGTTTTCAATTAACAGAAGTGGGACTTAACCACGTGGACGAAATAATATTGTGCACCTTTGAAGTGAGTAGGCCGGAGGTTTTTTTTGCATCAAATAAAGAAACGAGTAACACATAGTACATTCATACTCACCTTATGTAATGTTAACTCCCTCAATGTTAGTACATCAAGATGCTGAAACGTCAGGGCCCGCAAAAGTATTTTTGGCAAGAGATGCAAGAAATTTTAAAACTGCCATTTTTATATCCAGAAAAGGAAATTCCAGTAGAATTTGTGCAACGTACATCCAACCTCATGCATGTAAGTTTGCGAATTACGTATCTTTAGAGTCGTCCTGATTGCACGGGTCAACTTGTCAGACTGGAATTGCTGTACTTTCATTTTAATGTCACAGGTGTATCCTCTGGCGGATGTTTTATGTATTGGTAATATCGTCACTGAATATGATCCAGATCTGCTCGACAAATTTTTGAATTACTTGTGTCCAGCAAATTGCAGGTACGATTATTGCTGAGATTAAATTAGTGAATGAACAAAAATTGCCCCTGTACTGCCATCGTTATACAACTGTATCTGTATCGTATCAGAGTTGTAACGGTATGCAAAGAAAATGAATGTCTTTTCAATACCACTGCACTCCAAGATCACTGGTATGGTGTACGCTACCACGCCCGCAAATTCACTGATGAAGAAATCCAGGTAGACATAATAGAGTGAAAAAAAAACTTTTCTAAAAAATCAGTAATTCTCAGTTTTCTTTCAAACTTTAGTTGTGGTCTTCATGCGAATTTCGAAAAGAATTTACTCTTCCTCGAAAAAATGAGTTTATCCCAACCGACTTCACATTGAAAAACAAGAATGCAACACAATCACAAAAGGTTAACTTTTGACATTTACCTGAAAAATGTTCATTCCTCAATGATGTGCAGTCTGGCAGTTTTTGCAATATTTATTACTATTCTGAGACAGCAATCCACGCCACCATTTTACTGTTTTCCTGTTGGCCTCGTCGATATACCACTTTGTAAGGCCTGGTTTCTTGAACAGGATTACTTCCATGAGCCAAGGGGAGTGATTAGAGTCGAGTTTTTCAGGTATTGCAATCTTACTTGAAGATCACAAAATCCGTCGCATGTTGATAAATAATTATTCCCATGTAATGTGTACTTTCTGTTGACCGATCTACTGAATTTTCAGCCCTCTTCCATTGGCAGATGCTCTGGCTTTCACTTTAAACGAGATGTGGTTTCTTATTGTGAAAAACGTATTCAGTGACTACTATTATCAAGCAACGGTCTCGGGTTCATTTCACGATATTAAACCCATGCTCTATGGCGCTGAAGTAAAATCTTTTGTTTCAAACAAAAAGTCCTGTCCGCTGTATAAAAGTACTCGATAGTGAAAATTGCTTTCTCTCAGATTACAGTGTCAGGTTACACCCACAAGTTGATACTTCTAATGGAGAAGATATTTTCTTACACTCTGCAAATTCACCAGGATATGGACGTCATACGATGTCATTTCAAAACCGTCAAAGACAGGTATGCAGATGGCCTGAAGAACTTCAAAAATCGACCACCAAACAGCATGACCGCCTACTACCTTTCACTGCTGCTGAGAGAAAAGAGGTTTTCCAACGACGAGCTCCTGGAAGCTCTAAATGGTCTGCGTAATATACGCGTTTGGGAACTAATCTACTAAAGAAAACAAACATAATTAATACAGATGTGTTAATTATTGTAGACGTAAATGAGGAAATGCTTGTCAACTATGTAAAAGCCTTTTTCTTCCGCACATTTTTTGAATGGCTATTTGTCGGAAACTTTACAAAGCAGGTATAGAAATGTGCCTATAATGTCCATATCCTACTACGCATATATCGTCATATAAATATATTTAACAGAGAATATGGTTTTAGGAAGCAGAATCTCTGATATGTTCGTGCATGACCAAGGTAAGGGAACAGTGGAACACACGAGCACTTTTCCCGTGTCAGATGCCACGGATGAGAGAGATCTGCATTAATTCAGGTGAAAAGTGACACGCAGATTTGACCTACGATGAAGTTTGAGTAAACATTTTGGAACCAATGAATTATGTATCTTGAATAATTAATTTTTTAGAAGCTGAATTGGTGTATCAAGATGCCCCTCTCAAATCCGGGTCGGCATGTGCCTACTTTGTCCAAATCGGAGTCCTGAATTTGTACGAAAGTGTAATCCTGGAACTCATTGACCAAATCACCTTCGAGCCAATCTTCTCTCAACTGAGAAACCGTCAACAGATCGGCTATGTTGTCCGAAGTTCTGTACGGAAATCTAACGGATGCCAAGGTTTACTGGTCTTTGTTCAAGGGGAAGAGTCACCACAAAACATGGGTGAAAGTATTCGTGCAACGCTACAAGGTCTGGAGGTACGCCAAAGCAGTTCATACTTCAGACTCGAGTGTTATTAACATTTACATCCGAACCGTTGTCCGCATGTTAACTTGAATCAACAGAATCACATTGCGAAAATGAGCGATCATGATTTCACACAACACAAGACTTCTGTCATGGTTCGCAAATCTGACCGACCAAAAACCATGCTGTCGCTAGCAAACAAAATCTGGAACAATGAAATCTACACTCGGTTGTACGAATTCATGAGAATTGAGAAGGAACTCACTGCTTTACAGAAAATAACCAAAGGAGAGGTGGTGGCTTTCTATCGTGTTAGTTCACACATTTAGTCAATTAAAATATTATTTCTGAAATATACGAGCATTTAGTGAATTCCGTTTATTCACATGCTTTCAGAAGCACATCACATCTGCGTCCAGTAGGAAACTTCAGATTCATCTGACGCCTACGACTCCTACGATAAAGTCAAACAAAGAACGAGCAAACACAGGGGCCAATGATTCTGGTTGTGGCAAGCCAGGGACTCCAAGAACGGTGTCGCCTGGTGCTGAGAAAACCAAGTCACCGTCATCGGAATCTTCGTCTCTGACAATTATTTCAGATGTAACCAAATGGAAGCTGAGAATGGGTCTCTATCCTAACTTACCTTTTGAGTAACAAATTCAACCGGGAATTCTCGCCACCATCGCCGGTGTTAGCGGCGTTGTTCTAGTCATAATATTATTATGTGCCATAAAAATATAAATAAATTAACTATTATTTATTAAATATTATATATTCTAGTCTAGCAATATTTTATAATTTAAAATAGAATATCTTATCTACATCAGATCAGAGCTGTCTTCATTATTACGCATATTGCTCAATCGGCCTGCTGCTGGAGTTTATATTGCATTCAATGCATTTGTATGTGGTCAATTTGTGCATTTAGTACTGTGTTTCACATGGCTCCAGATCGTTTACACAAAAATTTCTTGACGTCGCCTGCAAACCGCGAACCCAAATGTGCGTGTTTTGTTTGAGACGAAGACCGAGCGAATGCCGAATGTATTGGATTCACTTTTGTATTTTCTTTTATTTTGTAAAAAGAAATTGAAATTTGTTTTGTAATAAGTCTCTGCAAAGTCACAAGTGGTTGACTGACAATCGAAGAAACTCTCGTGTTACTCTCCGGGAAAGGCTCGTCAGAAATTAAAGACCACTGATAGTCTATCAGTGATAGATATTAAGGTCCGAGACGAAAGAAAGGAGTAAGATGTCTTCAGAAAAGACCGGATCAACGGCAGCGGCCACTGGAGGTGGTAGTGGTGGTGGCGGCGGTGGAGGTGGAACGGATCAGAAGGAGCGAAAGCGCAAGGAGTCGATTGTTGATTTGTCTAGATATTTAGAGAAAAATATTCGTGTCAAATTTGCGGGCGGGCGGGAGGCGTCAGGAGTTCTGAAAGGGTATGACCCCCTACTGAATCTGGTGTTGGATGACACGATTGAGTACTTGCGAGGTTAGTAAAACTATTTTGTAGATAACTTGATGTGTACCACTTATGACTGACTGACTCAGCGAGGTTACGTTAATTTGAATTAACACAGATCCCGACGACCCAATGAAGTTGACCGATGACAGGCGATCGCTGGGGTTGGTGGTTTGCAGGGGCACTTCCGTTATGCTCATCTGTCCTCAAGACGGAATGGAACAAATACCCAACCCATTTGTTCAGCAGGAGTAGGAAATGTATATTTTTTGGTTCTATTTTAAAAAAAAACTCTTTTTCTATTTTGCCGTCTATTTTTAAGTACAAACTACTCAGTCTATACTGCTGACTAGTTTTATACTTATGTATGATGTATGTATATATATGGACTGGACTGATGTAATTAATACACATTATAGATAAGCCATTCCTGCCGCAGTATCTATTGTTTGCGAGACGTCTAAGGAAATTAAATTTGTGCATTAAATTGGGTTTTTGTAGGTATTCGTTTTCGTACTCATCGATTTTCAAAAAGTCGAAATAAATTAATCAGGCTTAAAACTGCTTGTCAATATGCATAATTTTATTTAATTCATTTTAAATCTGTAAAAGGCATTACAATTACAACAGGCACCCAACAGTATAATTTCATTACTTTGGCATTTCGTTACACATCGAAGAAATTGAAAAGTACATATGTACTACAGCTTGTCAGATTGTGCGTTACATAGATCATTACTAGCGATTTCTCAACTTATCACCATACTCATTTGCACCGATTTGACAGAAACACTGAATATTATATCGAAAAGAATATACCAAGTTATATATCAATACATCACATATAATATATTCGTGAAATTTGAAAGAAGACACTAAAGATTACCATCCATGATTGTCCTAACATGTAGAAGAAGTAGCTGGAAGTGGATACTAGTAGTGTGTAGTGAATGTATAATAATTAATAAGAACTGAGTAAGATGAACAAATACGTTCAATTTCCTTCAATAATACTGATGAGAGCCTTTTCGTAGTCTCCACTCGTTTCGCTCTTCACAGCACTCTCCAAGGTTTTGTGGTATAACGCCATATACTCCGTCTTGATGGCTCCCAAATCTACTTCAGCACGAGAAACAATTATTCGCACAAGAGTTTTGTCATCAGTTCCGGCCCCCTTCATGGTATCGCGAAGTTTTTCGGCAAAATACCTAGGAACGGACTCGGTTCGCCGAGCTGGTTATACAATAAACAGGGAAGATACATTATCATTGCTTGAAAGCTAAATTGACTTTGTTCTTGAACTTGTATGTATTACCGATTGTCAATATAGCTTCCTTCAGGTCTCCAGAAAGTTCCGATTCAACAGCTTGCTGAAACGTTTTACCAGAGAGGTTTGCATACTCGTCGAATACCAACTTTAACTGGTGGAATGAGTTGTGAGCCAGTACAGTGGTAAATTGTTCCTCATCGGTTCCCAGCGTTCCCTCTCCTACATGAAATCCAACCAAAAATGTTACTCTTTTTAAAAATTCACGTTGTCTCATCACTAATGCAAACTACTACGGCTAAGAGTAAGACTACAAGCAAAAGATGTATTTATTGATTTGACGGAGCATGCCTGCTTTGAACAGAGTTTCTGCCAACTGCCGAGACAACTCTGACCGAGCAGACTCAGTAGATCGTGCGATCTGAAAACGTAACAGCAACATGCAGGTTCTTCATGCAATTTTAAATTCAGTCAGGGAGAAAATAACACAACACATTCAACCATCCCTGTAAGGTCCTGTAAATTCGATTTGACTGAAGGACTTGCCACAGGACATGAACGTACAGTTCTCTTTCGCAGCATAGAAAATGATTTTTTTTAAAAAGGCACTATACAGTGGAACCAACTGAGAGACAGTAAAGGACGGCAAACGCAAAGAACATTGTTAAATATGGATAGCATGCGACATCCAGCAGTGAAACTTGCAAATTGAAACAAGTGTGTGAACAAAAAACAAAATTAAATTGGAAGACACAAATGTAAATACTACCGGCATTATATAGTTGTTCAGCCATTTCTGCTGCACGATCCGGCTCAACCACGTGCTCACTTCGTGTACACTAAAAATGACGCCAATGCATGACGGGCTACATTTAACGCTTAATTATCTTGAATGATGTATATAGTTTTACAGGAACCCAACAGCTTGGTGGTATTATTAGTATACAATTTAATATTTATACCGTTAGCAGCATAATCAACAACCGTTTGTAGTCTCCCGACACTTCCGAAGAAATGTCATCTTCCAGGGATTTCTCAAACAAAGTTGCATACGATTCCTTTATCCCGTAAATGTCTGCATTGCCTCGGGTGCAAAGAATCTAAACAGTGTAAGAACGCAACCTTCATTCTAAGAACATGAACATCAATCATTTTATCTCATTCCTCATGCCTCACGCAAATACGACTATCAAAATAATTGATATTGTGGCTAGGTAAATATGAATACAAATATCAATATCAATATGTATTGTACGATTATTACCTCTGTAAGGACATCTTCGTTTGTTCCAATTTTATCCATTGCACGATGTAGTTCAGTTGCCAAATAATGGTAAGGAGGCTCCATCAATGCCAGAATTAGAGTTTCAAACTTGCCCCCTAGTTCCGATTTCAAATCCTTGATCAAGTCCTGTAAATCAATCCATGAAATGAATACTTTTTTTACACTCAATTGGCGCACTATGATTAATGAATGATTATGTCTAAAGCTGTGAACGAACAGTGAGATGTATTTATTATCAGCGGAGTAAACTAAGCGTAAATGATCGCACCCTGCCAAATTCATTCTTGAACTCGGTAGAAATTGCATGGCGCTGCAAGGCAGTCCTCTTAGTCAACACTTGAATGATAGCATCTTCGTCAGTTCCAAATCCCTTCATCGCCTTCCTCAACGCCTTCGCATCCTCAAGTGCATCGAACGGAAAGTGCTCCTTGATACTTGGATCCTGCAATCATAAATGATTTATGACAAATCACGAGTCAGAAGAAACCACAATCTCGACAACATATATCACAAATCTTTGCAAAACAAATGAAAACTTCTTACGTATACGTCACCCATGATGCTGATAATGACAGGTTGAACGTGTTTCAAAACTCAGGATCCAACTGAAATTACGAATAATTACGATTTCGCTAGTAATGACACACACAACACAGACGCAAAGTGCAGAACGTTAATACAAGCTATAATCCCACCCAAAGGTTCCACTGAATTAACTGAAAACCGTACTAAAGCTCCTAGGACTGACACGACACGTCAGATACACATATTCAAATGCACCTCATCTCACTCACAAAATTCATCTCGGATAGAAGAACGGGGTGGAACCCAAACACAACATCTTGCATTCGTGTCGTGTATTGGAGGAAATCTTTGCTTTTTTGCCCATCTGCCAGCCAAGCCGGCAGCATTTTTGTCTTCTGAGCTTGCAACATTGCAGGAAACGTCGAAAGCGTCGTCGTTCTACTTTACACGTCATAATATTAGTACATAGTAGTACATACGCTTTCCTACATTTTTATGGCACTTTCTAGCAGTAGTCCAGTTTATGTACTTTTGTTGAGGACTCCTCTGCTGCGCTCACTATTACTATGATCTCCACAGATATATGAGGTTTCATTTCAGCATCAACATCTCCAGCCTAAATAAACAGTAGGATGTATTGTGGTATCTACATCGAGATAGCCTGCGAATAATGTAGCACAACCCGGAAAAGGCGTGGAGTACCTCTATCTTTGTCCAGAGGAGAACGAGTTATTCCAGCGAGTTTATAAGATGATTTAGTGTGGTTCTACTCACGTTATGTATTCGAATTTTCCAAATGTCAAACAGGTGGAACA
This sequence comes from Alloscopus bannaensis, assembly GCA_027743745.1. NCBI lineage: Eukaryota > Metazoa > Arthropoda > Collembola > Entomobryomorpha > Entomobryidae > Alloscopus > Alloscopus bannaensis. Next base: position 13,800 of record JAHZMW010004012.1, read on the forward strand.
CCACACGCAGCTCCCTTCTTCACCCTTATGCTAGGATACACCCGAATAATGAAACTCCACCGTATCTTGAGTACATTGTATTGGATTATCCAGCCAGATAGTTGTCATTTTCTTAGAATCGGAAATATCGCAGTCGGTAAAGTTTTACCTTTTGACAGTTCCTGAATATGTATACAAATTCTTCAGATTAATCTGAAGACTAAATTGACTTTTTAGTCTTTTTGGTTGTCATTTGGCAAGCTGTATCTCTAAACAGGATCCATTACAAATAGTACAATCAGAAATTGTGCATTATGAAGCACGTCATCAGTCATCACTTGATTCAAGGACTTGCGTCTGCTCATAAAACTCGATCGATAATAAGCAAAGGCCATGCGAGAAAACGGTGAGCTAGGAATCATTTTGTAGATAATTGTTGATCTACGCATAGCAGAAATGGAGATGAAGTTTTGAAGCAAAGTCTAATATATTATAAAGCACGGGTGTAGCATACTAGGTACCTATGTAACTTAGGTATATAATGCAAGCATTTACCTATGACAAGGAGTTTGGTGATGCGCTGGAAGTGGCCATTAACAAAGGGTAATTTGCATAACAATGGTTAACGGTCACTTCCGTTTCCCGCTGGAGGTGATTATTATTTCTAAGATAAGCCCTATTTAGGTCTCTAGTTTGTCTGGTGGTCTGGTCGTGATTGTCGTCGTGAATCCTATATTACTACATATATAGAAAAAAAACCTGCGTTTGTTCATCTATCACCGTAATTGCTTATGATTCACTTTGACAGTACGTAACAAATGAAATGTGATGTATTATAATAGAGTATGTATGTACTTACATAAAGAAAAAGTAATACAATACATGTATTGTATGTATACAAAATACAAATATGCCGGAAAGAATGCTTAAGTATATGAGTGAAGATAAACTGTGATTATAATGGGTCCTTTCCAAAATGGTAATAGGCAGTACGCAACGTAATGTGTATATATCGGCGTATTGCCCTTGACGTTCCCGGTGTCGATAAAGATTTGGAAAATAAAAAAATAAACTGCTGTGAAATACCTATTTACCGAGGAGATTGAAAGAAAGAAATAAAACGTAAAATGCTCAACCCAAAATGCATACATACAGAGGGCTCCTGTTTTGTCACGAACTGCAACTCTCGTAGCCTCAAATACGGGTCCATGACTGCAAGCTCTCACCTTTCTCTCATCCCTTACGACTACTGCAATTATAAATCATGGATACACTATATAATTATAGTTACTCATGTTCAAAAACAGAAAATGTTATTCGATGTCTATGAGTGACTACTGTTTGCAATGAGATCAGCAAAAGTCATGCTGTATAAGAGTTGCAACAGATCTTTTCTCGAGCTTGTAATTTTTTAGTTTAAATCTAGTATTCGAAGAGTAACTGGCTACATTGTAGCATCACATGTTCTATTTGCTGTGGTGATGTTTTTGTGACCTTTGACATCAGCCATTTTCGGTTGACCTCATGGTGCGGCTAACGACCTTGGCAGAGATATTTTCACCCGTGACAAGGAGGGATGATGCGGGAATCCGTCTGATAAAGACAGACTCATCGTGCATACACTTCGTGTATTCCTTTCAGTCACTTAATAGAAAATGCCATCCAGCCAACAAGTTGCGTAAAAATGACGATTAACATAGTTTGATGTACGTGTAATTCGGAAAGATCAAGAGATTATACACTAAGCATGCGACGCTAATCAGCTTATCTCTATAATCCACAGAAAGTGACCACTGATGAGAATTTCACAACAAGCAATTAGGTACATGTATGTGACATCACTTTTTGGAATGCAGATTGTGAGACTCTGTAGACTAAAAGTGCCAAGGGGTTAGATTTCCATGAGCATTTCGGTCAACTACAATACAAACTAAAGTAGGAGCAGCAATTGGAGCACGCTTTAAATAAGGTGTATGTGCAAAATAGTTTGATTTTCAGTTATTTTGACAGTCAGTCCTTTGAATTAATAATTTTTAGAAACTGGAAATCATTTCACCTTCCTACGTACGGAATGGCTGATGTGGATGTAGGTAAAATTATCAATTTCGTTGTACATTCAAGATTGCAACGGGGTGCAGAAAATTCTAATGCGGAGCTTCAAATTCTAAACCTTAATTTGGCCTTCCAGTTGACAAATTCTCACTTTTGGTGTGAATTTCAATAAATTCCTTCACTTTACACTGTAGAATCTCAAAAAGGACCTCACCCTCATCATTGCAATAGTCGGTGGAGTCGTCGCAGGGCTTGTCGCGATTGTAATCGCAATTGTTTCAGTCATGTGCATGCGAATGGCCAGGTTTGCAGCATCAAAGAGTGATTGGTATGTACATTGGTCAAGTTTAATAATAAACTTAAGATTTTTCACTGTATAATTGCAGTTTGAAGCGGCAACAAGATAGCTGCCAGATTTCTATTAGATCCATACAAAAAGACATGGGGCACACGCTAGCTGCCATTGACAGATTTCCTAAGAATATTGTTCAATTTCCAATTGCAAAGAGTGTTATAGACGATGACGATAGAGCTGGGTAAGCGTGATTCATTTATTCTCCCTCAGAAAGCAATAAATTATGGGCATGCATTTACTTCTCACGATGATGCAATTATTTACGCAAAGACTCCGTTACTTCCGAGCAGAACTGAACCGGCATCTCCGATATTTTACCGGAAGGGATTTACCCCTACCCCACTGGCTTCGTCATTGCAGTCAGTCACTGAAATCCCAATGGATAACCAGATGGCTCATCATCCACTGCAGAGAAATAACGCTTTGGTTCCTGGAAGGCAGAAACAGCAAGGACCCCCTGTGCCACCCAAAAGGGCTCAGAGTTTCAATCCACAAACCTTTAACTATTAAATACACTAATAATTAAGTACCTACACTCATTCAAACATGCCTTCATCGTTTCTCATTACTGTCGCTACAATTGACGTTTATAATTTTCGAAATGTTAATCATTTTTATTCTCATTCATGGGGATACGACTGATGCGAACCGGGTGGTCGCCAATAAACTATCTAGAAATTTTTGTGGATATAAAAAATTTTGCACAGAAACTGATATGATACAAGAGTACTTCATTTGCGGAGCATGTGTGCAAATAATGACTTTTTTGTGAGCACTATCACACACCACATTTTGACATAGGTAAGCACTAAGCACGTCATGCTGTTGTTTGTGATCGCATGAAATGAGGGTTAGTCAAAAGATATATAACCGTTGCGTCTCTTTTAGTCCCAGTCCGTGTCAGATCATAATTTATTGGTTTGACGGAATTCTAATTCCATTAGGCTGATTAAGCAGCAACATATTGTTACGATTTTGATACATATGTTGTTTCTACATTATCCATACTGTACTCCGGCCCACAACTGCGAGTTGCGTCTTACAATAAAACAGAATCTGCAGAAATGTGTATTCTTCTATTTGAAAAATAATTTTCTTTGCTTTCACACTACTGAAAAATGCAAATTGCGCATTACTCACAATGAGGTTACATATACCAACGCAAGGTTATGTAAAGCATAAAAATAATTTCCAAGTAAAATTTGGTCATTATTCATTAGCTTTCAGCCGTCGGCATCTGGCTGATCTCAAGGTTTTCCAGGTACGATTCACATCCATGCGAACTGCGATTATTATTTTCACGTACACACAATCAAGCTGACGTAAATTCATGCTGTAATCAGCAAAACTTTCTGAGGTCCTAGCTAGATGTTGGCTAATGATTTACTAGGTAAATACTACAGTGGACTGTCACTTTCTGTAAACAACATCTTCATCGTTGTTTCATTGTACATTTAATGGTAGTGTAAGTAGCACTTTTACTTCAGTTTGTCAAATCCAGCTACTCCTTGAGGATCAATATAGTAGTCACTAGAAAAAAATGAGTCGACTCTGGGCATCGTTGTGTTTGGCAGTAATTGCTGTCAGCTCGAGAGCGAGGCACTAGGTGATTTTGTTATTTTGACTATATTGGAGACATTTGGACAGATTCAATTAAACTATGGTAGGTAATAAAATTGACATTACACATTATCTCGGTTGATTACAGAATCTGGCACCGTAATTCCGTTGTACATATACCCTCGAACGGAATCTGGAGGAAATGCATGGCAGCAACTATTAGATGCATACAGAGCCCACCCAATTCCCACATGGGCCATCGTCAATGTGAACAGCGGCCCCGGAGGAAGGAGAAAGGACGCCAATTACGTAAATGCCATCAACGAACTTCACGCTGCAGGAATAAAAACTCTTGGTTATGTGTCAACTAGCTACACAAGCCGAAGTGAAGCACTCGTCAATGCCGATGTTGACCGGTGGAAGAGCCTTTACAACCCAACCGGAATATTTTTTGATGAGATGGCATACGATGATGTCACCGCAAAAGTGGAGTACTACCGAAGGGTGAACGCTCACGCCAAGTCACTTGGGTTCACATACACCGTTGGGAATCCAGGAACTAGGACGATTCCCAGATATTTTGACACAGTGGATAACATTGTCATATATGAATCTGACACCGGTTTTCCGAGCAATGATCTGCTTTGCGGGCAAGATACAAATGGACGTGGCAGAAACAGTGTCAGCATTTTACCGTACAACATTCCCAACTTAAATACGGCAGCAGTGACAGATGCGAAGACCTGCGCTGGCTTCATTTACGTAACGGATGACTCTGGAAGTAATCCATGGGATACGCTACCAAATTACTTGACGCAACTTTTCCAAACTCTTCGCGGTTAAATATGAGTCAGCTTTATTAAATGTTTTACTAGATGTGGAATAGTAAACAGCACTGTTTGCTCTGCAGTAATCTAGATGTTTGAATAAATTCGTATACTAGTACTATGGAGTTGCTGAATGTCTATATCTCATTTCAATCACTAAATGATGCAAATTTTCCTTAAACTTTCTAGGAGTAACGTACACTGGGGTTTGTTGTTACCTTTCTTTACTTTATGTCACACAGCAAGGCAACACCTCTCAAAATCCAGTGTCTTGGGCTGTAATCTGTCAAGAAGTCCACTGATCCAATGTAATTAATATCTGTTCTCTTGGGCTTCCGGTAGATTGGGCATTCATACAAACGTGGATCTTTCCCCAACGTTGTATTGACAGCAAAAATGAAAACCACTGGCACAGGCTCTGGTATACGTAAGTTACGCAATGTTCCACATGTCTGTCCGAAATGGCAAAATTATGTTGCAATTTAAGAATACGTTGCTCTAACCGTATAGAATCTTTGGTTTGCCTTCCACCAGCTTTCCCGTCTTCCTTTCAACACTTGCCCCCTCCACATAAAGCCCATGGACGTAGACTCCTAAACGCATTCGAATGAAGCACAGTACATTTATTATGTGAATAAAAAACTATGACCGTGTCGTATATCATACCTTCTGCTGGCGATTCATGAATATCCTCTTTCCAAAATCTGGTTACCACATTTTGAAGTACGACTGAATCCAATGCCCACCCTTTGCTACGTTGAGCCCGAGTGACCTCCTTAAATTCACAATTTAATATGCCACATTCGCATCGTCCACAAAAACACATAATAATTTTTATATCTTTTATTCAATCCCATGGTCTAACAACTACGCAAAGGTCACCTGTCTCATAGCTGTTAGAAAACCCTGAGGATTAAAAAATCCTGTCATCCAAAAGACTTTTGGTTTTCCATTTGAGAGCCACTGCTTATATTGCGCATGCCTTTGATCACCATAAATAAATTGACAACTTTGTTAGAAATACAGCATTTAGTTGTACGTGAAAATTAACTAAACATTTCACCTGTCCAACAACTCTGTAAACCAAAAGCCGATGGTGCTGGAGTCCCAAGATATCTGTAAAGTGGATTGTTGAAATAAAATGAAATGTTTTAGGCATTCGAAAAATCTCAACCAAAAAACATTTAAGCCAACCTTTTTCCAAGATTCTGGCACTCTAGCGTCGTACATAGAGTCAAAAGCTTCGCGGAGACTGGTGCTCATAATAATGGTGCCTTCGACAGCAAGTTTCAAATCCTGAAGGGTGGATCTCACGACTTTTAGCACTCTGCCCATCCTGTCCAGCTCCTGTCTCAGAAATATTGTCATTGGAAGCAGTGCGCCGAGTCGGGTGAGAGCGTCTTTCACCTTGAAAATATTGAAGGCTTCATCAATGTGTTTATATTAGATCATGTAAAATGTCAGGAAGAAACCTCTGAATTCAACGTACTTCAAAAGACACATAGTTTGAAGGAAGTTTTTTCAGCATGTCCTCCGCCATTCTAAACACCACAGCTTCCCGAGACTCTCCTCCAGAAGATCCGCCGCTTTGTTTTGGTTGAACCCCAAGAATGGCATCGAATATGATTTTTACTCCATTTATCTGGTATCTAGGGTCATGGTTTGTTCGTTTGATTTGGTCAATATGAATTATTATACTTAATGATGCGTGTTATCAGAAAAAGTTCTCAAACGTACGTTATATCGGCATTAGAATGCAGGCCAAAAACCTCAGGCGAATCCAAGTTTGGTAATTCATTAATGATCTCATTGACCACAATCAAATTGCGGGTCATTGGAGCTTTGTAGCCTTTAAAGTATTCAAAATGACCATGCAGCAAGGCTTCGCAGAAATATGTTGATGTAAAAGTGTTGAGAAGTCGTTTGTCGAAGTCATCAGTTACTCTTCCGCCGTACTGGATTTCGCCAAGCATGTAGCACACAGTAGCCCATGAAATTGATTGCTGGTAAGAGATCAGAGCGAGCGATTATTGCACATTAAGCACTCTTCAAAACGCTAGAAGTGTATTTATACATGAATATATATATTATAACAAGGTTTATGCCTTTTTGGGGTCCATATCTTCCAGGTAGTTTTGAATGAACTGCACGCTTGCTGAGAAGTCGGCCTTGTTAAACTCGTAGGATATATTCCATCCTAGAGAGCCAAACTTTCGACGTTCTTGAACAATCGCATGCAAGAATGACACCGAATAGTGGAGGACAGGCCAAAATTTTGAGGAGCAAAACTCCATAAAATCCTGTTGTCAAGTTTTAGAAAACAATTTAAATGACATTGTGTCAGACTGAAATTGAGTGACATAAATACTCAATGAGCTCTTATCCAAACCTGATTTACAGCTTGATACGTTCTCTTTAAACTGGCTTTCACTCCCTGTGGTGCCTCGTTTGTAAATTTAATGGCGGCATGTAAGAGTCCAATGGGGAACTCTTTGTGACATTCGGTTGTCTATAAAACCATGTCCATCAATGAAGCTTATTTTGGAGATTATTTTGGAATCAAGCTGTTAGCTGACCTTGCCACTTGTGTTTGAACTCACCAGCCACAACCGGAAATCAGTGTGTATATTCGGGGTTTCGGCCAGAAGATCCATTATATCAGCGCAAAATGCAAGACACAAATGACAATTTTGCAGTAAAAGCCAAGAACCAGCTACTGTCGAATCTATAATGCATTGGCGAGCTTGTTCTTCCTGTCCTTGGCCCATCGAGACAACCTAAAACAGTAAACGAAGATTAGCATTTTGATTAAGTACATCAATTTAGCCATGCCGCTCAGTTCATATCCACATATGCACACATGCCTTAATGTTAAACCCATTTGCTTTCGCCAAGTTTTCAATTTCCAAGGTGGGATCAGATCCAATTGACAAAATGCAGATTAGAGGCGTCGTTTCATCAGACTCGCTCCAGGTTTTCTCCAAGTCCAGTATTTTAGTTTCACTAAAGTCAGGCCCCAAGGTATCCATGATGTATGTCTTAGCCATATGCAAAGTTCTATCCGGACACCAACACCGCACAAGCAGCAGTCGTCGGAATGTATCCAGCTCAGAATAACTGCAAGGAATGGTGCCAGCTTCCGGGGCTTCCATCTCCTGCCATAACTTCCAGTCCAACTCCTTCTCCGCCACCTGCGACAAGCCCATCCTCCTCAAATATATTATGGAACTAACAAATTGGGCGCAACTGACACCTCGTGGCACGAAAATATTGAATTGGATTTGACAATCATATATTACCTCCACCAATATGTTTTGGAATCTTTTAAGGTTTGACAATTCCACCAAATTCAGCCAACTGACATCCGATATCCATCGAAAAGGTTTCGGCTGAACTGCAGAAAGATCTAATGATGCCCCGCCTTTGATTAGCACCATAAACTCTTCATGCGTGATATTCTTCTCGTACAAATCAATCTTCAGAGCCATGAGAATTGTAAATAGGGGTCTGTCTTTTTCGAACAATGACCGCTGCACATACTGCCAAACCTCCCAGTTCAGCCGATCCAACACATTGACAATTCGTTCATCTGCATTAGGACTTTTTGCAGAGTTTCTTATGGAGTTATCAAAGAGCGTGAGAAATTGTTTAAGAGATGTCTGGTACATGACATTAATTTTAGCCATTTCCACAACCAAAAAGTACAATACGCTTCCCCGGCTTGCAATGGGCCGAAATTCATTGCGGGCGATTGTAATCTTTTTCTCGGTTTCCTCCGACACTTTAATTTTCTCTTTTACCTCTTCTGCAGTGACCTTTGTTTCTTGGAGCACCCTTATCAAGTCCTCGTCATCAACAAGGGAGCCCTAGAAAAAACATTCAAATTTCGTCTGAGCTCTTTGTTTTTCCCATTTTCAATAACCACAGCAAGAGACGTCACCTGTGACGTTGAAAGTTTTGACAGCAAGCTATCCTCCAGATTTTTCATGCTTCTCTTATTTTCCATAACCGACTCGAAAAGTGCCATTCTCTCAGACTCCAGCTCTGACTTCTCCATGAGAATCACACGACCCAAAAGTTGATCTTCGAGCCCTTGAATTGTAACAGTGAAGTCAATAATGCTGGTTTTAGCGCTTATCTCTGGCGTATAGAACGGGTTTGGAAGTTTCGTTGTGATGTACAGCATGAAACCAGGCATTACATCACACTCTTTGTCTCCAACCATAACTTTGGCTATGGAGCCAGATTTTATAAAGTTTTTTTCGAGAACGTTGTCAATCACTGGGTCGAGCTCTTCCCCAACATCTTCAATGAGAAGGGGGCGACCCAAACTCAAACTGTCTTCCAAATGTGTACGGAAGTATTTGTGATTCAGTGAGGTCACCTAAATTAAATACAGAACATTCGTCCGTGACATTTCTATCTCAAGCCAGTTTGTCATTCACAATTGATTATAAGCATCTGCACGGGTGCTTAAACTTGCTTACCATAAGTGAATTTTTCATTTCCTTCGCCTTAATCCAGGCCTTACCTTGACTCTGAGGGTCAACTGCCAGAAGAAAAGAATACAGCATTATTTCATAGTATTTTAGAGAAGTAATTTGTTATAATCAATAATGGGGTGAATTGATACCTAAAAGGGGATAGCAAGCACCATTTGTCACTATCACTGCATTTTCAATAGACAACTCATCGTTTGGTAAACCCTGAAGCGTCCATTCAGACACCTGCCAGGAACATTGTGTTAAAATAAATATAGCTACAAATGCATTCGGTCTATGATTTGGAAATGGGCTTACTTCTGATGATTCAACCATCAGCGACAAAACCGTAAAATTTTCCGTTCTAGGAATATCAAATTCGACAATAAGCTGATTCCACTGATTTGCAAGAATGCTTCTAAATTCCTGGTTGAATGGACCGGAATATGACAGAAATGATGCTGATATAAGAATGTCTCCCACAAGCCTGCAAAATATTGCATTAATTGACTCGAGCTTGCTACATTCGAGTTTATAACCTGCAATCATCTTTTGCGAGATGTGAATTACCTCCCCATACGTTCACCGAGTTCCTTACTACAAATTGAAACAATAGAGAGCGTAGATAAATTATCTGCATCGCACTTCTAGAGGAGAAAGCATAAACAGTAGGTCATCTATGTACATATAACCTCTGTTCTGTCCACCGCTTATTCTCTCCACTTAAACCGTCAATCAGGGCCATGGCAGTGCTCATTTTCCGTCTGCATGCGTTTGCGTCGTTGGTGAGCTGTTGCGTTTTAGCGAGTGCAGCGTCATATTCCCGCTTGACAACATCCAACTCGTTTTTCTTTTCCAGTAGTTCATTTTCTAGTCGAGCCAAATCCGATGTGGCCACTTTGAGGCGACCTTGCTGAAGTGCCAAGTTGGCTTTCAAGGGAAGAACTTCTTTGTTAACTCCATAAAAGAATGACATTGATTTTGTCCAGGAGAGCAGACCTGCCACGTCTCCGCAAACTCGTTGCGCATCTTCCATTTGATAATCCTTACGTAATTAAAAGGCTTAATTATGGGGCTGAATGATCCACAAAAAATATTATACAAAAACCATTTCATTGTCAGACCTCCATTTTAAAGTAGGGTTCTAGCAACTCTACGATTTCCTCATTTATAATATCCTTTGGGTAGTTCTGGAGTGACAGCAAAAATGTCGTGCTTGCCATCATCTAGTAAGAGAGTGTACAACATCGCAAAATTACATTGCAGTTTTTAGTTTTTAGTATGTACATGGATTACTAAATGATTAGAGTATTCACTTTTAATGCTTCAGCCCAGGATGGTTTGGGGCTAGAAAATTGCTGATCGGGGAAAGTAAGATGAAGTTTCTTTTGAAACAATATTAGTACGCAGTCCATGATCCGCATGATGAGATGAGGAGGCCGCCCTAACTTTCTCACTGTCGCTATATGGGCAGGCAGGATGGTATTCAGAGCAGCTTCAGCTTCCTCCAACGCCGGTTTAGCAGCTTCCAACTTTTCCTCCGCAACTTTACGATCTGCTTCAATTTCCACAACCAGTTTCTCTGCAATCTCTTTGCTCTTCTCAACTCTGTTTCGTATTCCTTCAGCCTCTTCAGCTCGCTCCCGAACTGACGCCAGGACACGTTCTGCTTCAACCGAAGCTGCTTGCAGCTCAGTTTCCATTTCGGCCAACTCCTTCTTCAAAACTAACACTGACTCGGCAGCTTCTTTCAGTTTAAGCAATCCAGAGTCGAGTCGCGTAATTGAGTCCTTCAAATCAGTCATTTTGTTCGTGTAAATGGACTTGTAGGAAGCGAGAAAGTTTAAATAGGACTTTGGGGTGACGTGAGCTGAACGTCGCATTCTGCAGTGGAGAAACAATTTTTTTTTTCAACAAAAGTTCGTAATTGCAGCTATTAAAATTGTTTTGTGTACGCATTTATGACAAGACCTTTGGAAATATTCATTGCAGACAACAGAAACGCTGTCTTGAACAGAGCCGAGGATTTGAATGACATTTGTTTTCACTTCAGGAGTGCACTCAATTGGATAGTCCACTAAAAAGTGTTCAGCGACCGCCACCAAAGCATCCTTTGGCCAAGGCGTAAACCAATTGATTGTGCACCCAGAGATCAAAGCCGGAAACTTCAATGCTCGGTTTCTGAATTTTTCTCCAACCTGAAAATAGTAGAAAAAATGTCAAAACGATAGCAGCAGTTACGAAACTGCAAATTAGGTAGTAGTGTCGGTCTCACTGGGGAAAAGCAAAGGACAGCATGAAGATTCTGCTTCATCCTTTGAATAAAAAATGCCATCACATTTTCTGGAGTTGGTTGCTTTTTAGGCATTTCACGTCGCATTGTGGGCATGAGTTCGGCGATGATTTCAGTGTACTCGTCCCGATTGAACAAATTAGCAATGACACCTGAACGGATTTTTAAAAATCTGCTAAAAATTCACATTCTCTCTGATTGAAGATGGCTGGAGGTCTGGCTGGAGTAGTTGAATAAACAATTACTGCTGTCACATACAACATACCTGATGATAGCACGTTATTCATGTACTCCAAGAATACTTCTTCCTTGACATCTTGGTCGGAGAAAATGAAAGCTGTTCCTTTGCCCTGCGCTCCACAGGTCCGATATAGAAGCTTAAGATCTTCCAAAAAGTTGCTCAGATTGTAAGATCTGTTCCATGCAAAAAAAATAAAAAATCATACGCACCATGAGTGGACAGTGTGAAGATTTAGTACCGTTAATTGATGTACTAATAATAACCTTGTCAGCGCAATTTGAAACGTCTGATAGCCCGCAATAAATGCACTCAGCTTTGTCAAAGACTGCTTTCCACTCCCTCCCACCCCTACCAAAAGAGCATTGCCTCCTGGATTTCGGATGATTCTTGAGATTTTAACAAGGTTGGCCATGGCATCTGGGAAAAAGACTAGATTCATAGGAGACCCTCGGACAATTTCATTATATTGTGCAAGAAACATTAGCAGTCGTTCTTTCAATTGATCTAAATCTTCAATTGGCTCGTAAACTTTTGGCAGTTCGACATCCGCGTCTTCTCCTTCCTCTCCGGTGGGTTCAGGTGCATCGCGCATAAAATCCACAAACAGCGGCACTGTTTTTATCATTCCAACGTAGCTCTTTCCCAAATTTGTAGCGGTGAGCTCACGAACTTCAGAGTCAAACCATTCCCGGTCAGTTGGATCGGTGAATCTGTCAGTAAAAACTCTGGTGCACTCATGAATCCAGAGTTTCATTACAGATTTCTCAGACTCGATGACGGTACACAGTGTACCAATCATGCCTTGCCACAGACGAGATAAGTCGCGCAAATTGAAAATGTAGTGAAATTTTGCTGCAATTCAAGCGAAATTATTAACAAGGAGTTATTGGCAGGCCAAAGTCATTGTCATTGTGTTTGACAATTACATATAACTAACCAGGAGTAGGAAGTAAATTCTTCCTGGTTGCCTTCCAAAGCAGTCGAGTTAGCCCTACCAGTTTCTCGATTATATTTCTAACCTCCTCTGAAAACCCTCGCTTTACACTGTAGTGGCCCATGCCAATTGTTCTGTATATTCGGTCAATGGAGTCGTCGGTAGGAAGTGTACAGTTGAAAATTGAGAAGTGACGCTGTCATTTGAACCAGACAACAAATAAGCTTATACGCATTTTTGTCAGCGTAAATCCAGAGAATATTAAGTAGCCTTGATGTAAGGGTAGAGAATCATACCTTCAATCTAGATGGAATATCATTACGACCTCCACCCGGATGTATCATCGCGGCTATGAATTGCACGTCGACAATGCTGGTGAACTCTCCGGGTTTCTCCAAATTGTAAAATCCATTCATTTCCATCATTTGACGGACAATTTCATTCGTCACTTGATCACCCCACGAGTTAATTTCAGGAAGATTGATATCCTGTCCATGCCAAAGTTTTGAATCATGCGGTATTCAATATTCATAATAATTAAGTCAGCGTATGAGTCGAAACTTACATCAATGAATAACGTCATTTTCCTTCCACCCGGAGGACCGAATGTGTTTCCAACACGTTTCTCCATGTAGTTCTCCACAGTCTTTTGGAATTGAAAGGGAGTTGTAGCAAAGGAGAAGTTTACTGTTCTCACCAAATGCTCGTCAGGATTATAGGATTTCTTTGTGTATGTATCGATCATGAGGGTTTTCGCTGAACCCTGCTCACCAATTAGAAGTACGGGCTTGCCCTGTTTATAGTTTAAAAAAAGTGTATTTGTTACTGCAAATCGTAAAAGACTGGGTGCCATTGACCATGATATAGTCTTCAAACCTGCTTTGCCACAATGTCAATGAGAAAGCTAGTTCTTGCATTGTCCACATTGGGAACCATGAAGGAAAATAGTTCGTTCAAATAGTTTTCAGGCATCAGACAATCCTTAATTTCTTTTGACCAAGGGAGCCACTTTTCACTCTTAATCACAAAGTCAAACAAAGTTTCCGAACCCCTTGTCCCAACGGGCTTCGGAAGTGGCAAATTGAACTCTGACTCATCTCGAAGAAATGCATCAAGTTTGATTCTGTCTTCGTGCTCGAGAAAGGCTCCAACGCTCCATGATAGACAGAATACATACAGTCGCACAATGCTGAGCTCACTAAGTTTCTTTTCAGAATAAACCGGGGGCCTGGCTGCAGTTTCCGGTGCAGATGCCGCTGTGGGATCTAAAACCTCGACTGGCTCTTCTTTGGGAAGCAGCCCTTCCAGTAATGTTAGCAACTGAAAATGGAGAAAATTGAATATAAACTGAATAAAGTACGGGATTCCCTGTAGTGATTCATGTAGATAAAAGTCCATTTGTGTGTTCAACAAGACCTGAAAAACGACGTTGCATTCCAAGATTGACATTTTGAAATGGAGATTTTGCCTCGCCCAGTCGTACACTTTAAAAAATGTGCTATCCACGCAATGTCTGAGAATTGAAGCTGTTCTCGAATCTCGCTTTCGAAGCCAAGCCTCAATCAAAGGACTCCAATTTAGACCAGAGGAGCTCATATAAACCTTAATTATACGTATGTATTTATGGTATGCTTGCTGTAAATCATTGTTGAGTATTATTGTCATCATTTTTTAGGTGTATACCATTCCATTTCTGGAGACAGTTGCAGGGGATGCATTGTCAATATTATGCGGCTCAAATATCACCTTACACATTGAAGACATCGGCAAACGATCCCCATTTGCTAGTGTGAGTGTCTAAAGTGATTCTCAAGCTATAAATATCAGTCGAAGAAGATGGAAGTTAGATTTATGTGAAAGTCAGTATTTTTCATACCTTGTTGTCATCAAGGACAGAATTTAAATTTTCAATCCAAACAGAATCAACTGGCCCATCAAGGACTAGCCAGATATGTCCTCCTGTTTTAAAACAAATTTATTATAGTATTTCCTTTGATTCTCAGAATTGGAATACTATCATCGAACTTCGCACCTTGTGACTTTTTGTCCTGCTTCAGTGTTTTCCTCCAAAGAGCTGAAAAAATTCCGTCAGTCCAGTCATTCGTTGCAACATCTAATTTGCCAAACATTTGATGGGCCGATATGGCTTTGGGGTTCATTCTCATTTCCCTTTGAGCATCAAAAACAATTACATAGGACTTGTCTCATAGCTAAAAATCCGTAAAACTATTATTTTTAGGAAGGTTAAGATAATACCTGTGCGGCATATCCTTTGCTGTTAACGCGCGCATTAACGTATGAATGCAAGTCTGCAAAATATATAAATTGTGAAATACCACTTCTTTTTTTTGAATTATTGGCCACAATTGACAAACAAATTTAGGACTCTGTTGATGAAGACCACAGGCTAGCTACTACAATAAAGACTACAAATTGACATAGTAGTACAAATTGACTCTGTAGTATTGACAATATTGGTAAAAGGGAAAAAATTGTGCTTACGGTTTTTCCAGCGGCACTTGGACCAAGTACCATTATTCCATGCCTGAATTTTGGAAAGCAACAAATTCATTTTCATTATAATTTAGATGTATTTAAGAACATACTAAGAACATTAAATGTGAACAAACCGGACTTGTTGTGTTTCATATAGCTGGAATGTATGTACGTAATAAGAACAATTATTGTTATGCAAAGGTTGCGGCAACGTACGGTGTTGTAATGCACAATTAATTAATGCTATCATTAAGTACCTGTATGATTTTTAGTACCCAAGGTTCATGGTAGATAAGTCCTTCCTCCTCAACCTGTCCTCTGATGGCTTCCTCTAAATCTCCATGTGTGCTTTGCTCGAATGGAACATTGGGAAACAGATCGGATACGAGAGACATGAACAGCGGCTCATCCTCGTCTACATCAGGTATGCTCAGTGTTGTTACAACAGCCATTATGGTTTACTAGCCATATTAATATTTTAAATTGATCGTGTTTCATCCAAATGCTTTACCAATCAGTTTTGATAAATTCATATCTCTCAAAACCCTCATTACAATAGTGCTCTCCGAATCCTTCACACTACTTGATCGTTTAACTGAACCCAAGGTCCTCAGAACGGAAAGAATATTCCGTAGACCAAAGTCATAGTGTACCTTATCGAAAAACAAGAAACATAAATAGTTTTTGCTGAGTGAATTGAAACACATCGCGGCTTTCATCTTCGTACCTGTTTAGTGAGTTGTTCCTCGCAAAGCTTGTAGAGAGTGTAAAACTTTCTGGCTAGCGTAATATTTTCCAAGAATCCGCAACTTGCAAGTTTCACTCTGATAATGATTTGGCGGTCGGGAACCATCATTGATACGGTTCGAAATTGAATCTTTAGATTCTCTGGGAGCTCATGTCTGCCACTGTACCCTGGATTCTAATGGCAATATTTTCGTGAGTCCTACATGTCATGATGACCCACCCGTATGACCCCGCCCCAAACGGTAGCGGGGGCGAGTGAAAGGTATTTGGCTGAAAATTGGTACGATGATGTATTCTGATGCGGGGAACTTGAATCCGGTGAGAAAATGCCGACTTTAATATTGCCACGTGAGGTGGCAACCCGAAACCCGCCAAAATTTGAAATTTTAAAGTCGTCCAAATTGACTGAAAATTGGTATTTTAGGGTATTTTGATGTGGGGAACTCAAATCCATTGAGAAAATGCCTATTTTCAATTTTTGAGCAGGTTTCAGGGTAGCCACCTCAGGTGGCAATCCTAAAGTCGGTATTTTCTCACCGGATTCGAGTTCCCCACTTCAAAATACCCTAATATACCGATTTTTAGTCAATTTGGGCGAATTTAAAATTTCAAATTTTGGCGGGTTTTGAGTTGCCACCTCAAGTGGCAATCCTAAAGTCGGAATTTTCTCACCGGATTCGAGTTCTCCGCACCAGAATACATCAGCGTACCAATTTTCAGCCGAATACCTTTCACACGCCCCTTCTACCATTAGGGACGGGGTCATAGGGGACATCACTGGTCTACATGTATAGAGAGGGAAAGAGTCAGCAGAAAATCTAGTTTACTAGTATTAAGAAATCTCACCATTGTTAAAAATATTCCAAATTCCGGATTGAGGTCAACAACATCGCCGTCGGTGAAAACAAAAGTTTTTTTGCGTTCTCGTTTTGCTGTGAGCACAATAGCAATTTGTTGTGACGCCACGGATAGAACAGGTAAGTTTATTCGATTGAACTCATCCATACAACCCTTGAAATGTGATGAAGAATGCGTTTTAATCAGGAAATATGTGTTGAAGTAAAGCTAGCCCAATGCAAATTAAGATAAATTGCTTTGGGAGTGACTGGGTATGGTATCGTATCTCAAGTTACCCAAGAACCGGACTGAGCTAGCCCTTTGTAAATTCTTCCCAAACCTTTGTAGTCCATTTGGTCACTGCAGTTAAATACTACAACGTACTTGCCAAGTGTTTTCCCCATGTCCTTTACGGTTTCCGTTCTGTAAAAAATCGTTAGTTTATAGAACGCTATATACCATCACAATTTAAATCAGTTCTGAATCCGAATCTACCGTACTTCCCGGTTCCTTAAATAACAGCAGCACATAGGTTTCAAATGAACTTCAATATTAGATTGTATCTTGGCCTTTGTGCTGATGATTAGTAGACTTAACTGTATTCAAGTTTCGTAATCTTTACCTGCGGGACCTGAACTAAGGCCACCCCTGCTGAGATTTAACGCTTGGGCTAGCGTAATATAGCACCTTCGCAAAAGGTCACATTTGTTACAGCCAGGATTAAAGGGTTTTGAGAAAGTAGTATCGAGCATTCCAGTTCAACACTAATCTTACCTGTCTGTTAAAGGAGTGATTACCAGTCTGTCTGTGCATCCCAAGTATTCATTCTGATACGTGAAATACACATCGGTAATCAAGATTTCCGTCACATCAATATCATCCCGGAAATAAAATCTGCATTGTTTTGTCCATTCAAAATCGTTAACGGATTTGACGTTCATGCGAACCTGTAATCACATGGATTTAACTGAATTTATCGTTGTTGCATTTTTGCATCTTCAGAGGAACAAACGAAGCCTTTTTATTGCTTATTCTTACTTTATTGCTTCACTTACCATTGCGTCGAAAATGTCTCTTTGATGAACATGAATGGTGACAAGAGTTTCGTATTTTATTCTTTGAATCCTTGTCAAATTTTTGGTTGTTTGGTCGATAAGTTGGTTGAGAAGTTCGAGAAATTTGTTGTTAGCATCGTGCATTGCTTTCCGGTCTTGCCTTGCTTGCATTAAAGCAGACTCTGAGTCTTTAGTCCAAATCATTTGCACCGTGAGAATGCCAACCTGTGCGTTTTTTCCACACAATATCACCAGTTAACTGGAAGTAGTTGCTTAACTTTAAAACGTTTTAATGATAGTTTT
This sequence comes from Alloscopus bannaensis, assembly GCA_027743745.1. NCBI lineage: Eukaryota > Metazoa > Arthropoda > Collembola > Entomobryomorpha > Entomobryidae > Alloscopus > Alloscopus bannaensis. Next base: position 31,960 of record JAHZMW010004012.1, read on the forward strand.
GCATAGGAACCTGTGCTGGAAGAGTTTCAACCATTTCCAAGAAGCGCTGATGAGAGTTTCCCTCAAATATAACTTTACTCGCCTCTCCAATGGTTGTATGAAGTGACAGTTGTGCTCGTTGCAGTAACTGATTTAACCACACTTCTACACTTCCCTCTGCTTTCACTGACTTTTCCAACTAGAGGCAAGTTGCACAAGTGTAAAGATATGGAACACATCTTTCATTCGACAAATAAGAATAGAATACCTATGAATACACTCTTGAATTGGTAACCTTTATGCATTCGCCCTCGGACGAGTTCACTGCTATGATTTTGTTGTAATCCGTATCATGGAAGGTCACCGTACAAATATTGTCAAAGATGGACAACAAATGGGATTGAATCGTGTGAGAATCCGATGCTTGGCCAAGGATTTCCAGAAGAGCAGGATCAGACACGAAGAAAAATCTTGGAAATAGAAGCCGTTTCTTTTCCAAATAACTAAGGCGAAAAAGATCCTTTAAATATTGGTCAATGACAGGCGCCCTCACATCGAAAGAAAGTAGAGTGTATGTATATATGCTTACCCGCTCAGTGACTTTTGACATAGTTCCAATTCCCCCTGCAAATGTGGAAGAAGCTGTTTCAACATTTCATCTCCCACGCAGCAGGAAACGACGCTGGGCGTTTCGTGGGCCCTATGCATTATCTTTTGCCATGCCGAGTCAATTTTGCTGAATCTGAATTGTTACATGTGCGGTTACTCATAAATTACCGACATCTTGATTTCGATTTCTTCTGTCTCATTTACAAAGATTGGCCTAATTACCGTTTAGCCTCCTTAGGCAACTGCTTCGCTATATCACCTCCAACCTTAGAGAAAAAACAATCCAGAGGAGACATAAGAGCCTATTTTGCTGCTGAGAACGTATTACTTGTTTACTTGCCGAAAATGTTTTTGGTTCTTTTCGTCTTGTTCTCACGTCGGCATCAAAGCATTTTTAAGTTGTCTACATTCACATTATATGTTTAGAAAAGTTAACTACTAAATCATGTGCTGTCGATGAGATTTTAGTCGGTGAGTCAATTTGTTGAATTAAATATAAAAGGTAAAAGCAAAAGACTGTAAACGCAAACCTATTTTGAAACTCCAATAGTTCATTGTTGATTTCTTCAATGTTGACTTCCCTCCAAAGTATGTCGTAATAACTGCTAACCCTATCAATCACGTCATTGTACAATCGGTAGAGCTTTTGCAGTAAATTCAGCCTATTGTTGAAATCAGAGAAAGGAATGACAATATATATTTAATCAAAGTGTTAAAACGTCCCTTAAGTTAGGACGTTGTGTAAAATAATGCATGCCACCATACTCTTTCTTGATTGTCAGCATATTCTCATTTTCTTCTGGAACCATTCCAAATAACTGCTGACCACTTGCATACTGAACATGTTTTCTCCACAATGTATCAAATCGATTCTAGACACACAGACAAAGTGCACAAGAGAAACCTTAATCATAATATCGTTCAGAAGTAACGTCGGCATTGCCATTAAGTAGGAAAGAGATTATTCGCGCAACCTGAAACATTAAAAGACGATCAGAAGCCTCTCTCGGTGACAGTGAAGGCTTCATAGGCCCTTCTTCGCCGTATTCGTCACAAAAACCTTCACATTCTCCTTTAAACGTATCGAGGTCGTCCAGTAATTGTTCGCGAAAGGATGGGTATAGGTTCTTAACGGTTGCAGACATTCGATTAGCAGTGTCTTGCAACTTCTCAAACATATACCTCAAACTATCTGCTTCTTCATGCTCATCTCCGACCGCAGGAATATTGTACTTAGACACTACATAAAATGCCTCTTCAATAGGGGGTATGCGAAGATCCAAGTCAACCTGTATGGAATAATAGTACATTACTCTTAAATTTCAGGTGTGTATATTACTTCATTGTAAGCAACTCACTTCGGACTCTCTAAATTTTTTCAAATTTTCCATTGCTATACGAATATCTTCAATAGTCTCAATGCTGCCTTCCAGCTTTTTTTGAAAGTCTTGAATTGTGATGATAACGAATTCCATTTCCCGTTTGTAACGATTCTTCAAATACGTTCCATGCCTCACAATCAATTCCCTGCATTCACTAATCAGACCTTTCTTTAGGGAATCTGTGAGAGCAACATTGATAGTGGATTGTCACCCACTCGTAATGACCGATATTATACTTTGTTGTGTGCATCACCTGCTGTAATTCTCATAGCCCCAAAATCAAAGTGATCGCTCAACGCTTTGAGTCTTGTCGTGTTATCCTGACATTCCATCAATTTCTCTTCAAAATCAACCCAGGACGGATTCGTATCGGCAAATTCCTTCGCGGCAAGATAACGCTGAGGACTCCACAACCAATCGAATGTTTCCCACACCTCCATAAATTCCTGAAGACTGTCTCGCAACGCTTGTGTGCAGTTGGCCAACGCTGCTGTAAACTTGGCGATTTCTTTATTTTCTAAAACTTGGGCAAAACAATTGAAGGGTCTCACTTGTGCCCCTGTGCGATCCTGCGAAATACTTCTGTACAGCATCCTGCGTCTAGCTTTTTTGTCATTTACTGGGGCAGGATGAAACTCATGCCCTTCAAGGCCGTACGAGTTCCACTGATCGACACCTTTCGCAGACGCCACGATAATTCTCCCTACCTGCGTTATCGTCTCTTGTATTTGTTCAATTGTTGGCTTGATGATGATCGTAGAACCTTGCAACTGGGTTCGCAAAATAAACACGGGCCTTTCTTGGAAGAAGCTGGTTCCTTCCCAGTGTGAAGTTGCTGCACATTGAAGATAAGGCATGTGTGCAAATGCTATCTATTTGTTAAATAATATGTTAATAGTACTTAATCGTTGAACCTGTTGAAAACATTGAAGATCCACTTGCTCCTTTGGAACCAACAAACCTTCGTCGAATTAACCCCAAACTGGTCTTAATGGTTTGTACAAGAATATCGAAAACTTGTTTGGAGAAGTGAAACTTGACATCCTCATTAGCATTTTTCACGAGTTCCTTCATTTCCTTGGAACACCTTCCCACCAATATTCCATATATCAAGTGTGGGGATTCGAATAGCTGATCGACAACTGCCCAATCTGGCTGGCTTCGCTGACTTCCTGGTGATCCATAACCACCTCCATCGCCAAAATTCCCTCTACCCGTGCCCAACCCTGAGCTGCTCTCCCCACTTCGTGCAGGACTGACGCAGCCCGAGCTCGTAGATTCAAGCACTGCATTTTATATTTAAAAAATTTCAGCCTTGTGATTGACGGACTTACTGTAGTTTGTCTGCACTCTTAGTTCTTACACTCTGCCAGCAAAGGAAGCTGCTTGTCCAAACCAAATTCTTGAATTATTTCTTTCCCAATCTTTTTTCCAGTTTGGTTTATTAGTTGGATAACTTCATCAACCAGATCTCTTATATGAAGACTTTTGTCATTAATGAGCTGAAATTGAGATGTTAGTAATGGTTAAGACGTAGTTTAACATTCAATGATCATCTCAATTAGTAGTCATTACCGTACCGCGGAAGATTCGCGAACAGTTTTGTAAGTTTTCTCTAAAAATGCATCCAAAGTCCAAGGCAAGCGTACGAATTGCGCACACAAAATTATGTCCTGCATGTCCTCAAATGTTCCACTAATTTGATGGTCAAACACATCGTGGACTCTGACATGTGATGAGACAACCCATACTAAATACTTTCTAATTTTCTAACAAATTCCTGAATTTAGTGAGGACCTTACTGGGTGACTAGAGTATTGAAGTCATTCATTGCTTTAATGCACCGCTTATAGTAGTTATTCCACAAGCTGCTGGTCCAATTAATAATGGTCACAGCAGGATGTAGCAGGGACGCAAGTCGCACAATTTGAGGAAATAGCAATGGACGCACTTCAGCTTTCACTCGTTGCACACCGCATGTAAATGTTTCCAGCAACATCTGCAATTTCATTTCGCAAAGTCTGCTAGTATCAATTAATAGTCAACTTTGTCGGAAACGGTTATTCAAAATCTTACATCTAGCCTGTCGCAAACAGAGTGAAAGTGATTGTCCTTCAAAAGAAGTACTTTCGTCGGTAATGGCAAGTCGCACATGAGTTTGCTTAGACAATCGCCTTCGGCTATTGACGAGACCACAGTAGGGCTCAAGTTGATGACCAGTTTTTCATTACCTTCATATTTCAGTATAGGATGCTTTAAAGGTTCCTCTACTGTGCTGAGCTGTAATATTGCAAGCAATAGCAATATTTAAAAATAGACGTAATGTAAACGTTATTGCAAATATTATGCCAAGGTTTTACCTTGCAAGCCTTTTCCCACTTTCGCAAAAACTTAATTTCGAAAGTGGCAGCTTCCATTGCAAATGTATTGTATTCCCGAACCAAAACCTTGTACTGAGGAAGCTCTCTTAGTTTTGGATGAGCTGCAAACTCTCTGGTGAAGGTTTCCAGTTGCATTACCATTGCTCTGATCCACATCACTTTTCCTGACATAAATACACACCAAAAGTTAATTCGGTAATTTTGTTTAATTTCAGTAGCAATGGGGTACAGCAAGACATCAATTGCTACCTCCCACTGGTGGCATCCCCCGTGGAACATTGTCCTTTCTCTTCTTTCTATGAAAGAAATCTCGCGTGTACCTTATCTTTCCCAGAAAGTATTCAGCTATCCTGTCATACTTGTCATCCACCGTTGTCAGTTCAACCTTTTTTTTAAAGAGTTTGCTTAAAAAATTGAAACTCCAACATACTGTATATTTAGTGCACATTTGTATACACGTATTGTATGTAATTTAATGACCACAGTCCGCTCGGCACTTACGTATTTGTTAACCTCCTCAATTCTTTTCAAAAATTTTATTGCCTGTGGACTTTCCCAGGTGTCGTAATAATTCTTCTCAATCAGTCTGTTGAGAGCAAGCTTCATATCCTCCGTCTTTTGAATAAAGTACTCAAAGTCCGCATCGAACTCCTGATTCCTGTAATCCAAGTGATTGTAATTTTTGCACGTGAGGGATTTCACAAGTGCGATAAATTCCTTCTGTTTCTCATCAATAGTGTCATCCCACAGTAGCCCACAAACATGGGTCCTGAACAGCGCTTCAAAGCCATCCAAAGTCCGGAAGACTATCAGGATCTTCTGAAGTCTGTCGCAGAAAGCATCAAACTTTCCGAACACATAGTGCTCGCTGATGCAGATCTCCTTTGTTGTGCTCTTAGCCTTACTCTTAGCAGAGCAAGTGGTATAAGCTTTTTTGTAGGCTCGATTGAGCTCTATGCAGTCACTGATTTTACTGTGAACCGCATCCCTCGGCTGACTCCACAAGTCTGACTTTCCTCCATTTGTGAGAAACAGTTTGCAACGGTGTATCATTTGATTAGTGATTTTGACCAGCAAATGGGAAAGTTTTTCAGATGTGTTGTAGTAAGTTGAGGATGTCTGGATCATCATGACGGTTTGCATCAGCATATTCACATCTCCCTTGATCTTCTGTGGGTTGTCCAGATAGAGAGAGTGTGCGACTTTGTCAATTCTGTCAATGTACGCTGCATTGTCCTTTGCTTCGTTATAAACGTGGTTCACACGAAATTCCAGGGACTTCCACACTTTTAGTGCATTGGAGCCAGCTATTTGAAGGCATAGTATTGTATATTTCATTTCACCAGAGTAGATCTTTTGTGACAACAACGCAAACTGGGCGGCACGATGCTTCCAATACTCCACCTCGTCCTGAGGACCATCTGAATCAACTTCTTTGCGAAGTCGATCCGACTCTGATACTAATTGTGTGACTGTGTCAGTCCACGTTTTTATCGTTCTTTCGAGAATTTGCAACTTTTCCGGCATTCTGGCATATTTGCGAATATCCTCGATTTGCTCGTGTCCGTAGAAAACTTTTTCGGTTACCACTAAAGTGCAGTAGTCCTTCTGAATTAGCTCCAATACGCGAATCGCACTGCAAAAGGAACGAAGTGCAGGAACCATTCGCTCTCTAAGTGAAGCCCTCACGAATTCGTCAACCTCGCTCTCTTCCACTCCGCCAGAGAGACCCATCAAACTAGGGATGTACACTAATTCAATTGATTTCCAAATGTTGCGGAGTATCCCTCCAGGCTCTCTTCCATCCAGTGTTCCACACATGAGTTCCTGTCGAAGTTCACAGAGATGGTAAAAATTCATGACTTTAGCAAAAATTACTTCTGATAATAATGGATCACAATTAAAACCTTGTAATAGCTTTCTTCTGTGACTGGCTTTGCGTTACATGTGCGAAAATAGCAAACTGCAATCCCTGTCAAAAGCTTAGGACGCCCCTCGGTATCTACCAGGCGCTTTCTCATTGCGGGACATGCTCCAGTTTGCTTAGGTGGACTTCCTCGGCTACTTTTAGGAACCTGCAACAGGATATCAAAGTTTGTTAGTTGTGAAACGATGAAAAATAGTGACTTTCAATCAAGTTCACTACAACTGAACACACTGGCTCATTAAGAGTTTCCACAGGTTCATCCTGATAATACAAGAGCAGGGCCATGGGACTTTTGGGTTGAAACATGGCATTGATTTTGGGAACCTGCACACATGAATTTTAAAACTCATTCAAACAGAACTTTGCTTATTAATAAACATTTTAAAAGGTAAAGTTTATTATTACCAACGCTGCATCGTGGACCTGGGCTGACACTTCATGTCGTGGCAATTCCGTTGATTCAGCAAGATAAGAGTATATATACTCCAATCTCGCGTCGCTTTCCGCGCGTCTCTTCTCTGTCATTTTTAGTTAAGTAAGATTGCTAGCCGACATACACATGGGATTGCGGAAAGAATTTAATGTGTTTGAAATACATAAAAACATTATTTGCGCACGCTAAAAGTACTTCTGTGAATGTAAAGAGGCTGTGCGTTCAGTTCAGAGGCTTCTTAAAAGTAAGCTAGTAGAAGTGAACAAATGAAACTGCAATTTAACTGCTACCGCAGTGTTCAAATATAGGTGTACATACATACATACGATAAGATTAGCTGAGACAATTGGTCTCATCACAGGTACGTGCAAATAAAATACTTATATACTATATAAGGCATGCTTCCTTTGATTCTGTTTGGTCAATAGATAATCGAAATTCCAATCGATTCTGGAAAGCTTCTTAAGGTGCATTGTCAGTGTCCCATCTCCAAGCGGACGACTGCGTTTCGCTCGGGTATTGACTTTTTGAGATGGTTGATGGTAAGGTAACCGCTGCTCTCCATTTTTACTTTTTATGACAGCATCTTCGCTACATACATACAGAGCTACATGTATCTGTCTTCATGCCCAATAATGTAAATCAAGTGCATGCTGACAAAGGTATTAGGCATTCCTAATTTAGGTACCTCTAGTTGACAAGTTCTGAAAGGTAAACTAACTAACTACCTATGTACTATCTCAATGTGAACATGAAACAAAAAGCCCTTTTCCCAGAAATGATTTGTCATAAAATGCATTCCTGGAATTATAATTTAAACAGGACAAAACCACGATTACAATCTAACTCTGCGTAAACCTGTTTCTCTAATACTGTATGGCTACTGAGCATTGTGTTAATGAGCTGATAAAATATTCACTCACAATTGTTAGATATAGTGTAGCACGAAAAGCAGCATCTCGTCATGTATTTGCTCATTGCTGAAAACATTGGAATCTGCTGTGAATCACCACGCATGGCTTGTGCCGAGTTATACTAACAGTATTATTACAAAAGTATGCTTGTACAACAGTTTAGTTAGAGGAACAACGAACAATTTTTTTAAACACTAATGTTGAAAAGATTCTTCCAATTTTTTTACAGTAAGATTAACTCAATTAATTGTGTGCAAAAAATAAAATGTGGACTGAATGTATAGTAATAATAATAGTTTGAACATTCTTTGTATTTCAGTACTTTACAACTGTGTAAATACTTTCATTATTATCACTGCTCTAGTAAAGCAATTTTTTACTCCACCGGGAAAAGTTTTTGAATTACACCCGTGTCCCAACGACTATCAAGAACAATGAAGGTGAAAATACTTTCTCTCGTAACAATTGGACTAGTCCTGGGACTTCAGTTCAACCGTAGCAATGCTACAGTTGACTTGCAGCAGCAGGGGGCTGATTTTGAGGACATATCTGACGCTTCCCTAATTCTTCTACCTCACCAGAGTAGACTCGTTCGTTCGCCAGGAAGGTGTGTTGAAGAGTGTTCTTCCGACAATGACTGTCCTCAAGATACAACTTGTAAATCCAGCGGATGCGGACATATTTGTCTTTGAAATATATATTTACCTATACACATTTTTTATTGGCACGAATTTTTTGTGACTTTATATGTATGTTTCTATCTATAAATATACGTAAGTGAGCAAACTTTTGCAGAATAAACATTTTTTAAAAGTGACATTTTGCTTCCCACGCTTTGTGAGATGCGTTTGTCATTTATTTTGTATGTCAATTCCTTGCGAATTTAGGGCAACACACTATTTGCGCGTACAATTATGTAGGCTAAACTTCATTTAACTCGCATTTATTGTATTCTTTACATGCATGGCTACCTCCATTTACGTTGGAGTTAATATTTTTACGAAAAATTCACGCTTTCGTAATGGAGTTCGCAATTCGCAATTTTACTTTTAAAATGTAAACGGCTGTCGAGGAGCCGACCGCAGGTAAGCGAACTGAGAGCTGAACATTGTCATAAATATACTACATCAGACCCCAGCAGAAAGCTGACGGAAAGGCATCCACCAACTTCACGCTTAAATAATGCTTGAAATCAATTTCAGGCAGCATGGGAGTTTGGAGTTAGTCATTTTTTATTTACGCATTACATATGTATGTAGCTTTGGAGTATGCAAAGATTGAAAATAATTTCCCCTTTGAAACTGCAATAAGAATAAGGGTAGGTTAAAAACAAGAACGAACACTGATATGTTGGCTACTCATTGGATTCCGTTTCAGTGCTCAACACAAAAGTGTGAAGAGGCTGGTCTCTGAAACTGGCTGCATAGTTTTTATTAATTTTTCATTTTTAAATAATTAACACCAATGCGAATATTTTGTGTACAATAAATTCACACGATTGTTCGACCCTTGCTCTTTGAAAATGGAGTCGTCCTTTTATTTTTTGTATACGATTGTGCTAGTAGTAGTCGCGAATTGTATTACAACATCCGGAAGCGATTCTCATGAAAATATCAACGATGTGGTTGAGACGAACAAGCTACACTCGTCCAGAGTAATTCGATCTTTAACGGACGTAAACTACGAGCTGGAACCAGCGGAAGGGCGTCAAAAGAACAGAAAACAGTCATATAATTACCATTCCAAACCGCAACGGAAACATTACAACAATCACAATCGTCATTCAGACCATAAACGTGGAAAAGGTGGCTACCACAAGAGTGATTCCTACAACTCCAATTCGGGCTACAGTACAAACAGCAACTTCAATAGAGCTAACCGAGGTGACTACGGGGACTCAAACCATAAGCAATATGGCGGTCACAGCGGCGATAGCTACGGAGGACAGGGGCACGGGGGTCGGAAATATGGCGGTCAGAGTGGAGGATCTTCAGGTGGCCACGGAGGTTCTGATGGAGATTATCAAGGAGGCACCAGTCATCGTGGAGGTAGTAATCATCATGAAGGTGGTGGTTATCATGGTGGTGGTAATAGCCATCATGGAGGTTACGGAGATAACGGCAACTCCTATTTAAATGCTGGAGAAGGAGAGCACTACTGATCAACCACAAGGGTTAGGAACATTACGAAAAAACCCCAAAACATGAAATACAAAAATTTGGCTTTAAATTAATTTTAATGATCTACATATTACATTTGGGCATTATCATAATATAAAATTATAATCAAGTATTACAAATAAATTTATTTTACGTATATATAGTTATGTATATATGTACCTAAGTAAGTTAAATATACATTTGTATGTGATGAGACAAAGAACAATTTCTTTAACACAAGCTAACATAAATGTTCAAATGGTTAGGAAAACATGGTCATATCACAGGGTTCTTGTTGCCTAAAACGTAACTGAGGTTGTTGTACGAACTGTTTCCCATATATATTCCAAGTGATATACCTTTGTTTTGTGAGATTGCAATTCCTTCCATGTGCCCCTGTGATTGTGCTCCTACGTTTGGTCTACCTGAAACAGTCAGAAACAAATCAATCAATCACCATCAAACAAAAAAATCACATATTAAAACAATTTAAGTAATCTTTTTCTTTCAACAAGGGCAACTTATATGTAGCCTAAAATTTAAACCTTACTTTCTGCCGTTTCTGAATTTACTGTAAACGGCTGTTTAGGTAATTCTGGTGGTCTGATTTTTCCATAAGGTGTCTCATTCTTGCCTAGATACTCTTTTGTCAGAACTCCTCCTGGGTCATCTTCCATGTGTGAGGTGTGAGAGGTCGCTTGTTCCAAGTGCCCAAAAAGCTGGTCCCATTCAGCATCGTTGTAATCCATATTTCTGTAATACCCAACTCTCAATCACGCATTTTTGCTAACTTAAATTTAACTGAAAATGTGATACTGAGCTGTCAACAATACCTCGATGAAGATGGGCGACTTCTCCATAGGAGAATTAACACTAATGCGACCGACCCCTTGGATCCCATTATTTACCATTTTTCTTCTTTCCGGATTCGTTCTTGTCTTCTAATGCTCAAGAAATAATATATTGAGGCAGAACCGTGCAATGTATAAAACTTTGAACTGCATCGTATGCCTGAGCGACTGAGGAATCTGTGGCCTCTAACACTGATTGTGAGAGTTTCACTGTCCCCTTTCTTCTACCCAGGCAAGGTTCATGGGGTTCACTTGCATAGCAGAGCAGATCACGCTGATGCATACCGTGTCATGGAAAGCACAGTGGTCATTGCTACAATGAGTCTGCAATGCACTGTGTGATTTGTATGGATAGATGAAACGTGTAATCTCTCAATCTAGAGCCCTGATGGCCATTAAGCGCTGCATATACATTTCATACATTTGCATTTACAAACGCGTTACACATTCTTGACAGAAACTCAACAGACATGAAAGTAATACGGTGTAACATTACCTATGTTATTATTTAATTCTACAATGTCGAGAGAAGTGATTCACCACTATGATCAACAAAACGTGATGCTAATGCATTAATTATGGGTGATCTGACAGTAGAAAAAAATGGTTGAGATTTCATTTACAATTCAAAATTCCCGTTGACGCGTGCTCATCATGACATACAATGACTGCTTGGTATCTATAAATTATCAGATGCTGCCACACGAAAACAAAGCGATATAAAAATAAAATATAGAATTAAATAGAAATGAAAATTGTAGTTGAAGCAGGAGTGAGTACGTAAGCATACTTTGAAAACTGCTTGTCGTGTTTTAATTGAGATTTCTGCATATGTTTATGCGTTATAAAAGTAAAGTATAGTGGTTGATTATATTTACATCAATTGTAGGCAATAAACACAAACCATGATATTTGTACGAGTAACGATGACTCGTGACTTAATGCTAAAACCTTGCAAAGATTTTTAAACTTTCAAAACTTTCAATCAGTTCTGCCAGTTTCTATGTACCAGCAAAGAAGTCATAAATTAAAAATATAATACCTAAGCACTATATCTAAATGAATACGACGCCGTCATGTACACAAAATCGGTATTTGAAACATTCGCAAATCAACAACGGTTTCCGCCGAGCGACTATTGCTTAAGTTTTATAGTTTTAGAATTCGCCGTATCCCATCGGCCATTCACTTTCGACCAAGAGATTGCTTTGATGCTTTTTGAGGTTAGCAATAGCCTCCGAGCTAATTTCGTCACAGCCTGCTATGCCGAGCATTATGAGAGAAGGCATGCGCTCCTGAATCATTCGAAGAGACAAATCCGTGATCTGAAAAAAAATCCAATGTGCTTTACACTGTGAACATTACAATGAACATTAAAAGCACAAATTCACTCAAGCTTTGTAAGTTATATTTGAGCTTACCTTGCAGCGAGGTAATTTGAGACAACATAATTTACTAAGGGTTGAAATGCTAAGGAGCACCGATATATCAGATATTTCCGAAACTTGCAAGCTAAAATCTAATATTTTTAGAACTGGAAAGAAAAAAAGAAAGAAGGATATTAGCATCATTAAGAAATACTTGTTCGGAGTAAGTTAGATTCTTAGAAGGTCATGGGAGACACTTACGCTTAAGGTCACTCAGACCGGGTTTGGTTTTCACAGCGTCCAAGCATATACAATCACTCGGATTTTTGCTAAACTTGTCACAGAGTTTCTTTGAAATTCCCGTCACGCCAGAGTCAGTGAGTCGAAGTGTGTGACTATGAGTTGTCACGTAAGGTCGTATATTTAATTCTGTCAAACAGGACAAATTGGAAATGACAGCTCTGAGGAAAGAGTCCGTTACAAAGGTGGCATACAAGCGGAGACTGGTAATCCGTGGAAAGGCTTTCATTACTGCGACCATGCTGGAGTTGTTAATATCGCCGCATCTAAATGACTGGAGACTTTCGTGCGGCTTCATCGACGTCCTTTTCGTGAGCGTGTCCCAATTTTGTCGTCTCTCGGGATCCGAGATAATCTCGAGCTCGGTTAGTGAGGGCAACTTCTCCGTGTGTCGCAAGTGCCCCAGGATTTCCGATTCAGTCTTGAGAGTGCGAATTTTTGGCAAAAAGACAGGGAATGGCGAGTAATGGTTGGACGTAGGGTCGACTATAACTGACGCATAGTCCAGCCACAACTCCAGGGTCTCCAGAGTAGTCGAAATACTGGCAAGAAAACTTCGGAGACACTTCATTGCAGATTTACTCCGGGAGTCGACACCGAATAGTGTGAGCTTTTCTAGCTTTAGTTGAAGGTGGGTTAAGGCTTTGCAATGGTGATCAGTGACGACGCGTCTGGGTGACAAAAATAAACTTTTCAAAGAGTTCCATGTCAAATTCTTGAATTGCGCTACACGGGGCGTCGAAAACTCCCTCAGCTCTAACCTAAAATTAAAATCATCTTAAAACTTGCAATTTTAAATCTTTTATTAGACTATTAGATTAATACTCTAACTTGACAAGATTGGGACATGTTTCGATTATTTCCTGTAGTTCAGTCCGGCAGTCTTGTTCATCCCAGTATAGGGTCTTCAACTTTGGGAGAAGAAACTCGCCCCCGTTTAGCGTCTTAATTTGCTTAAACGTGGACAAGTTTGCCTTTTTAAGCTTCTTGACCTCTTTCAAATGAAAATGCTCAATGTTTGGAGAATTATGGAGGAGGATAGTCTGGAGATCTATAGGATCCAATTGACACTCTTCTACACGCACGCTGGACAGAGTCAAACCAAACACGGAGAACAGTCTTTTATATAATGGGCATCTTGTTCCGATGTCAAATAGACACAGTTTGGAGACCGCGATTGGACTTCCATCGGCTCGCCTGCTAAGGGCTCCTTCCGACCGCGGACAGTATTCATCCACCACGACCAGGGATTTCCTTTTGCAAAGAAACCGACCCATTTCCATCGACCACAGCTTGCAAACCAGGCGACACAGTAGAAGGTCCTCTCTTGTCAAGAAGCATGCCACATTTTCCAAAACCTAAACGAGTATAACGATGAAATTGTAATTCAATGTGAGCTAGGGATAGAAACGCAAAAAGTGTTAAATTAACATGCTCCTCACGTCGATATTGTACAAGGCTGGTGATGTATTTAAAAAGGCATCCGTGACATTCAAATCTGAAGTCTTCATCATGTACGGAATGTCCCAGCGCAGTTGTCTCATCTTCATCAACTCAGCTTGACAATCTCTCTCGTTTGTGCATATGAACATATCTGAATGATTCAAAGAGAGTATTGATAACCTCCGAATTCATCGCGTACAATTCACATAGTAAACTTGTATTAAATTTATTGCACCAGTTTCCCATACTTCGTCGTAGAATTTTGGTGTCGTCACTTTCCAGTGCCATGATCCCAAATATATCGCCGCGCGTCGTGATATATAAAATGTCTTAGGAGGTTGGGCTAACTCTTTATTCGAGGAAGCTCACAAACCATGACCAACTAAATTCGATTCAGTCCTACGAGCGACATTTTTGGAACTTTATCTTTGTATAAATTTCTGTATTTTAAGTGTAGGACTGATACACACCGAACAAAAGCACAATTGCTTGTAAAATTGTATTGAACCTTGGTAAATGTTCCCTCTAATATGTATGCATATCTAATCTAATATTTCAATAGCCACTGCTCCTGGCTTCATTAATATTTAAACAATCAGGAGCCAATCAATTGCTCACTCACCCAGTCTGTAAGCGTATAAATTATTAAGTTGCCAAAATCTCAACGTCTACTTCATCTCAAATTTGGTTCTATTTTTTAAAGGTATACTTTGAAAAATTTTCTACAAGAAAAAGAAAGATTTTTTGGTTCCTCCGTACTTAGATGAGAGTAAAAGATTCCCGCAACATATTTCCTTCATACTGTATATACCTACAAATACAACACTCTAAACTACAGTCACCACGTAATACATACAACAAAAATGCTTGACAGAAAATATCAACATGTGGAATACACATATCTAATAGGTACAGTACGTACATAGCCAGGTAGTGTTTCGAGGAATGAAGAATGTAAGAAAACAAAGAACGAAAATTGTCTTTTGCAAACACGGCCTAAACATGTTGTTTATGTGTATGTATGTTAACCAGTCATCTTAAGAATGATCACTGATGCTAACTAATCTTTCAATTAATTTCATACTACTGTACGGCAGCGGCTCAAATTCAGACAAAGACAGAACATCTTTGCAACAAGTTAATTTTTAATTTGTTCAATACGAAAAAAGTGACATAAACTCTGCATATTATCAAAATCTACAGCTAAGGATATAATTTAGAACGGTCCGGAAAGTCTGCGCACGTAATCATCGCCAATGACATATGTAACGTAACTGTGCATCATATCTACTCAGCTGAAGAGTCTTGAGTTGATGTCAGAATAAAGATTTAGTACAAGATCCTTGTTCTTCTTCCGCACAGTGGACAACTGTTCATTTGAAATGTCACACCGTTTGTCGAGTTCTAGTACAAGTAAACGGGGTAGCTCACCCAGGACCTCCAGAGAAGTCTTCGTTATCTGTGATCGGGTTACGAGTACATTAATATTTTAAAATGTTTCATACTTCCAGAGATTCTTTTATACCACTGAAAACGAGGTTTGATTAAAATCATTAAATCTTGACCTGGCAATTTGGAAGTGTAATTGTTGTAAGTTTGGGAAGATCGGAAATCCCGTACAATACAGCAACATCAGTTATACACATTTCTGAGCAGGCCACCTCGAGACAATACAGCCCTGAAAGCATAATATCAAAAGCTTAGAATTCCTCTAAAAATATTTTGCTTTGAGTAGTACGTAGAAGTATTCCATCCAACCTTTCAAATTTCCAATGTATGGATGCTTACGAAGCGACAGCACTTGCTCCGCTGAGACGCTGCTTCTAGGGGAACTCAGTAGTTTGCTGCACTCCTCAGGTGGAATCCCAGTAAACCCACTGTCGGTTAAAGGTAATCTTTTGTTCCTTGGATTTGTACTCGCGCTGATTCTCAGATGACTCAGTTGTGGCATGGTTGTAGCAATAATCCGGAGGGCCACATCATCGATCCTGTCTTCCAGAACCTCTAACTTTGTCAAGGTCGGAAAGCAGCCCTCGAGTTTTGCTAAACATCCACTATCGATAGCACCCAAACTGATTTCAAGAAGCTTGCCGTGAGGTTTGGGAATCCCAGACGTGTGTAATAATTGCCACCAACCCTTCCAATCCTGAACTTTGCACTCCAACTTTTGCAATTCGGGCATCTCATTTATCGTTCGGAAATCAGTCATTAAGCTGCAATCAATATTAAATTTCTGGAGGGCTAGGAAATGGATTGGAAATGCAGTTGGTTGATTAATATTGTAGGAAAGCCTCTCGGAAACTCGTCCTTTGCCATTGAGGTTCAGTTCTGTCAAAGTCTTTGAAATTGTTTGAAAAAATATTCCTAATCCCCTCATTTTCCTACGGCCTCCGGGTTTGAGATCATGTAAAGTTAGTTTCTTTAATTTTAAATTCAGATTCGCCAGTGACAGGAAGTGGTCTTCAGAGAAATTATTGTCGCACGAAATTGACAAGTATCTCAGCGAATCAAGTCGCAGACCTCTGAGGCGTTCAGGGTCGGGCTTTGACCAACACAGCAACTCCAGGTCTTCGAGATTCGGAAACATTTGAATAATACGTTCCAGATACTTCACAGGCTGAATTTCTTCCCACACAAGTTTCTTCAACGTATCTACTTGAAGACGAGAGTGGAACACAGTTAGACCATCCAGGGTAGACGGAGTACTTCCGTTGTCCGATCGACGTCGTCTCGTAAACCCAGTTTGTTTGAAGCTTAATACTTCTAGGCATGGCAAAACCTTAACTACTGTAAATAGCTCTTCAGGTTCAGGATTACAATCATCTAGCTTCAGCCCACTAAGAGTGTCTCCGAAATTCTTGACCAAGTCTGTAATCACTTGACTTGTAATGGGTATCTCTAAAATACAGAGAGTTGAAATGTTTATGAATTTTCCTTGCTGTTTCTTCCTGAGAAGCTCTTTGGCTTCCGTACAATCTTCGTAAGCGACCACCAGTGCCTTTCGTTTCGTGAGGTACTGAGCCATTTCACGGGCCCACTGTTTACAAACAAGTCTGCAGCGTAACAAGTCTTGAACAGGAAGATTGCTTGCAATTACTTCCATAATCTGTATAAAGGCAGTAACAGGTGTATTATAATCAATTCCATTTTGAGATTGCCATATGGCTAAAAACTACAGAAAAAAAAGTTTTCTAAAATCTTTGTAGCCTCTCTCACCAGACTATTTGTGAAAACGCTCACGTAGCATTCCGGCGTGTCCCCAAACGCATTTACAGGGAATCTGAAGCTGTCGCGTGACGGTCCACTTGGACAGTGTTCCTCAACGGAATGCTGGTTGAAAACATGGCAATGTGTTCGCAATTGTCGCTCCAATTCCAGACTTTTGTAACGGTATGTGTAGAGCTCTATGAAACCATAATGGATACAAATTAGACATTTTTACAAAGTTGTCAAAATGTTAGATTGCATTTTTCAGCAATCGCACTGATTGTAAATACAACTGCTACTTGCACGTCTTGTCTAACGGTGACCACCAGAGTCGGACATGACAGCAATTGCTCCTACTTACAAAAAGTGTAACGTGGTCACTCACTATTATCAAGTTTCAAAAAACAAATTTAAAGAGAAATCAGGAACTCACGTTTCCTCAGCTCTTTGAGCTCGGCTGACAAGTCCATTGTCCTCGAGATAGTATTTGACAGTGTTTGCTAGTCCTGGAAGAATACTGCTGTTTAAAGTGCTTTCTAGAGTGTCCGCATATTTTTAGTGCACGCACAAGTTAAAGTTACCACTCACTGGCCAATGTATCAGCCAGATCACAGCAGGTTATTTCCATAATTTTTCCATATAAACAATCACTGCTTAGATCCGTTATGCATTTGCTTGCCTTCTTTCTGCATCGGAACAAGTCAATTTTAGACAAGATTTTTCCAAGGAATAAATACAGCCGGAAGACAACTACATTCCTAGTCTAAAATCCCATTTACGTGTTCAACTCTAACCAGTAGTAGCAGCCTCCTGTGAGATTAATTTCGTTCGATTATCTTTAGTCACCAATAATAATCAATGACGCACTGACGATTGAACAAGTCTTTGCCGACGCCTCTGCAGAGCTCTGCAGCACGGATGCCACTGAACTGAATTGACATTTGCGCGACAACAGTAGTGAGAGCTCCAGGAGAAAGCTGGAATTCACCAGTAATTTTTATTAATTAGTATTGAAAACGTTTGAGACGGGTATGCTCTATGAACACAGGTGACATTTGTAACCGATTTTATGCATTTTTATGTGTGAAGATGAACAGCCGAGTGTAAAAGCCCCGAGTAGCGGAGAAGTAGTTTTATGTTGCACAATCCTTTTGGTTGTCTCACGTTGCCTCTAGTCCTTCTCTCAGAAAACGAGGAAGAATGAGTTTACACAATCTTCTGTACAACAATCTTGCGCTACATGTCGGGTAAAACATTGTAATCGTAGTTCTTCAAAAACCCAGCAAGAAGGTCCTCTCTTAAAATTCACACCCGTCACCCGTGTGTTGGTGGAAGATCGTTAAAATTTACGTTTTATTGCAAACTATTAGTGGTGTCAAGTTTTGATTCGATACTGTTGACTGCTTCAAATGATCGCTACATAAGTAAGGTAAGTAGAAGTATTGAATAGTGTACAAAAGGGAATTATGTAATTAAATGATGATTGCAATTTAACATCATAGCTAACAGGAATGGTAAAGTATATAGTATTCATTCAATTTTCTGCGTTCTGTAGAATGACTTAACAGATGTGGCTGGCACACTACAAACTGCTCTTAATTTGATAACTAGTGGTTGCGTTGATTTTTGGTTTGAACATTTCTACTGTGCGTAGACAAAAGGCTGTTTGCGACTAGCTAGACAATTTAAATAAAATCATTGCTACATGCATTGCTGTCAGTTTTCAGTGGCTGACGAGAGAGGTTTTGTCTGAAGCGAAGGTTTTTAAAAATGCAATCGTCACTGTCACAAAATGAATCAATGAGTCAAGATGTTGTCAAATCAATCAAGATGTTACAACACGTTAGAAAGAATCATAAAGAATGTTGTGGGATGCGCTGCAGCGCAACAGTGTTGATGCTTATTTTTTAATATTTTACAGTGACAGTCCTAGTCAACTTGAATCCGACTGCTTCTCTTCGCAATGGGTTGGTACCAGGACAAGTTTCCGGGTAGCCCTGCGGCTAGACAACGAATTTTTTTTACTAGAGCCCTCATAGTGTACAGTGTAGCAGTTGGCACCGTTTGTTACTTGTAAGTTGTCTTTTGTAAATTGTACTATTGACTATAGTAGAATTTGACATACTCCCATGAATGACGACTCTCATAAAATAAGGTGTATTGCATTGTATTGCGTTCCACAATTGACACTTTTGAGTTGTGAAGTAGTAGTTGCAATAATTTACTGGGATGTAGGTTATGCTGACTCAATCTGCTACCGCTAGAGGGGTTGTAGCTAATTCAAAAGTAGGGGGATAATTTGGGTGAACAAAGGCACAATTTAAAATTTAACGAATGTATACTGCAGTCTATGATCGGGAGTTGGAGATCGCAACTAGTGACTCCATATAACATGTGACATTTTAAAATAGTTAAGAATCATCATAGTTTTGTTTGTTTGAACTAAATGTATTGAATTATTTATTTGCAGTTTTTCACCATTGGCAAAGCGTATTTCAAAGCACCTTGAGGAATACGGGCCTGGTCCACTGGACACTGGGTTTTTCAAACATATTCGAGACACTGCTGAAACGAGGGTTGTGGGGGCGCGTAAAGTACCTTCCGTCGCAGAGTTTATGGAAGCTCGTCAAGAAGAAGAAAGCAGAAGAACCAGTGACTTTTTTCGACCAGACGCTTCTCCAGACACCATTAGGGCAGCTGTCAGTTTCAAACAACAGTAAAGGTACTGGTCTGGCTTTGTGCACAAACATGATACAAAGAAACTACGATCGTAAAAGGGTTTATGATGTACTAAATAGCGCAATTTTCCTGTTATATAGGTTTAATTTCCTCACCAAAGATACTAGTCGTAGTAAAACGTTTTCATTATCAACCGAGGAATGATAGTGTACAACGTGTACAATATAGCAGAAACTGACTGGATTAAAGAATTGAAGATTTGAAGATTTTTTTTGTGAAATTATATTCTCACTTTTTATGCAAATTCACAATGAGCAAATTATCACGATTTAAAAAGGCACGCTCCTTGAAGCTGCCAAGGCAGAAAACGAGCGGGGCCGATTCCGAAGATGACGACTTTTTGTCTACGAGACCAAATAAATGTAAGATGGGATCTTCGGGTGACGCAAAGGAACAATTGGTGGCCGTCGAATCATGCACGGACTCATCTCGAAGCGCATATTTTGCAGAGCCAATTGCCCCTGTAAGTTCGAAAGAAAACCAAGACGTAAGAGGGGAGGGGAAACGTGTAAAGCTGAAACAAAATCATGCAAACTTGCACACTGATAACAAGACGACTAAGACTAGAGCAACACGGGTTGTTCATCATGTTGAAAGACTTGGCCCAGACGGAGCAAGAACTGAGAATGATGGACTTGCTGTTTCTGTTGATCAAGATGAAAATGCTGAAACTGGCCGAGTTGTTTGTCCGTTTTGTTGGAAAAAGCTAAGTGATAAATTAAGTGGTACCACTCATGTGAAGACGTGTGCTAAAGACATTCCGATTCAGCAAGTATTCGAGGCGATGCAATTGCAAGAAAAGCAAATTCAAGAATGGGAACGGTTGGGATTAGCTTTTCCAGGATTTTCTTCTGCTGCAGTAGGTAAGATGAAAGGGAAAACTGGAGCAGCTTCCAGTAGAGAAAAAGGAACAAAGTCTGCGTCAAAAAAACCTTCAAAGGTGGCAGATGCCGATTTAGAGCTGGCTTTGGCATTATCTGCCTCACTACACGAAGAATTTGAAACTAGAACAAAGAGGGAAAACCAGTTTTTGATTGAAAATGGTCTGGAAAATGAAGTAGGACTCATCGATTCCTTCGCTTCCTGTGAACGCGAGAGTGACTTGCCGACTTCCACCAGGTCTACTATCCCAAACGAGGCTTTACATCGGTTACCTCCGCCGCAGGTCAGACGGCGTGGTAAAAAGGTTCAGCCGCACAATTTACCGCTGTACACTGTCAACTCTGTACAACGATCAGCCATAATTGGAGAAAGAGTGGCCAGAATCCTCGAGGAGCACGACACGAGTAGCTGTAGGGTTATCGAAGAGCAGTACATCTCGGATAAATTAGACACCCAAACGTTAGGAGTGCCCAAACGTCTATCAAAGTTTCAAAAAACGGTAGGTTTAATTAATTAAACACTAGCACTCGTGGCTCGCTTGACCCATTTCAATGAAATCAGGATATTGGGATATTTTTTCACACGCACAACTCACAACAATATATCCTGTGGCTGACAAAATTAGTCGTTCCGTTACTCACTGTTGTTTTCAATTCCTCTGTCTCTCTCTTACTCTTCTGCCCGCAGTAAGCAATCAAGCATTTCTTTTTAATTTCCATATAGGAGACACATACCTCTTTATGGAATCTTTCCAAGGAAGCAGATGTACCGAAAGAGTCATTTAGAGCTATTCAAATACCCACCGAAATCGAATTGCGACCACCTGAAAGGACTACTTCAAGTGTAGAGGAGGTATCGTTGGAGCCGAAAGTCACTGTCTCGTCACATCATCAATTTACGAACGCCGGTGGTAACAGTTACCGTCCGTGTTCTATACCAGACGAAAATATCTCTACGACGAAAGTGAGTGTCAAATTACATGTAATTAGAAAGGTTTGAGAACGTAAAACATAAAAGATAATTGATGAATAGTTATAATTTAGATACGAATTAAGGGTTTATTTTTTTACTATTTTAGAAATTAGAAAGCTCGGATTCCAGAAGAGGAAGCAAAACGTCTTCAACTTTTTTAACCGAACGTGTAGAAGGCTGTCGTAACGAAACTCTAGCATCATCATGGCAGTCCTTGCCTTGTGTTATTCGAGACCTTGCCAAAATGCTGACCAGTAGAACAGATTGTGATTTGGTTATATACGGTCGAGAAGAAAAGCCCATCTATTGTCATCGGTTTATGATAATGGCTCGTTGTCCACAACTATTAAATGAAAGAATTATAGAGGAAAAATCGACAGGTGTCACTCGTTGTGTTATACCCTTAACTGAATATGCCAGCAGCGTAGTGAAAGCTTTTCGGTGGTACATTTACACGGGAGAAGTCCAGTTAAGTGGTCACTTGCTAGATGATTTAAAGGATTTAGGACACAAGTATGGGATCGACATCATCCAACCAGGACGTGCGTGCGTGCAGTGCACATCTACTAAAATTAGTGAAAAAAGTTCCACCATTGAAAAGCGTAGACCCAGTACTGCAAATAAAAAGGTACAAACTGAGATGACAGCGAAACAGGACAACTCAACTATGACGGAAGCTTGTGCCAGTGATCATGACCATTCATTCAACTCTGATTCAACTTCTCAAGGTAGGTCAGGTACAATTTTGTAATGTAAATCTAATCCTAGTTCTGCATGGATATTCTAATTATTTATTCTAAGATACTAAGATAGTTATAAAGTCAAGGTCAGCTTTTAACAATTATCTATGTTGATTTGAACAGAGTTTAATGGGTCATGTGAGGAACTATTCAAAACACTTGATTACACGGTACTACAGGAGAGCGACGTACCTCACACAGAAGATGCAGAGGATGATGGGAGATCTGTTGATCTGTTTGAGGAAGATGAGGCTTTGGCTGAGCACACACCAAAGATAGTAAAAGAAACTTCGAACGGATTCCTCAATGACGGTCATGAGAAGAATCAGAGCACTTCTGTATCAAACATCGCGGTGAAATACACTCCGGAAGAACTCAAAAATTCCAAAGAGTACAATTTTTACGCCGAACTACTAACACCAGATTCTCAGAAGAGAAATATGATTCGAGTCTCAGACAAGAAGCGATCACGAAGCGTGTCCCCTCTTGTGGATCCGTCGGGCGACATGTATACGGCTACGCAGATTGCGGACATTCTTCAATTACACCAACGTGGGGAGGATGCTTGTGCATACATGAACAAGGCAAACAAAAAACAGAAATTTGATGACAGTGACTGCGATTTTGAGTTATTAGGATTAGTTATTGAAAATGACATTGAGTTCAATAACGATGCTGTGAATATTGCGAATGTTACTAATGTTAGTACTGCTACCGATGGACTGAACGGAACTAGAACTTTAAGTAGACCTCAGTCGTGTAGTAAACGTTTACTTAAGTGCAAAAGTGTTTCTACGCCCAATTTAAATGCAGATACAGGGAATAATTTGTTATTTTCCCCGTATCATAATCTACAGATTAATTCTGAGTTGGATTACTACGACCCCCTACAAGATGCTGGGGACGATTCAATATTTGCTAATATCAATACCCCCAATGATGTGCTCGCGTCTTTGAAAGAAAAATCTCTTGCAGGAAGTTGTCACTCACTAATACCTCAAAAACCAACAAAATCAGGACATAATCACCAAGACACGTTAGGCACGCCATCAAGAACGAGTAGGCGTATTTCACCAAGAGATCTCTCCATTCATGTCGATAAAGTGTCTTCACTAAGTGCTACAAAAAACATACTCCAAAAGGAAAGAGGTAAGAAGACAAAGGCAGCTCCTAAAATAAAACTTACTTCGCGCTCGCGCAATACAATTAGTAGCAAGCAAGATTCTAGCGCCAGTATTTCTCAACGGACTTCAATTGATAGAGGGGAGACCGACATGAATGGAAGATCGCCTATGTTAAATTACAGTTTGCTTGATACTCCTATCCTTAAGGTAAGATGGGACATGTGGCTATTTGACAATTAATATTTCAATTATAACTATAACGCAGTTTCTACTTTAGTCCTTGGGTTTAAAAACTTCACATTTTCAATTTCTGAATTTTGTTTCAGCAAGAACTAAAGAAGTATGGAGTTAAGCCATTGCCCCGATCCAAAGCGAAAGTACTTCTTCGTCACATATACAAAGAAACTCGTAAATAGTGCAGGTGCTCGGTAGTCACCATACTTTCTCTTCCATTCCATGTTGGATATTGAAAATGGAAATTATTGGTAATAATTAATTTTCAAACCAATTCTATTCTGATAATTCTTGTATAACGTCAGTGTAATTTCTCTAGCAATAATAATAACTTGATCAAGTGTTGACCCTATAGACAGAGAGGACAACAGGTTGTATAACGGAGTACTTTTGATTTTCTTTAGTTTTTTTTAAGTTTAATGCTCTTGGCTATGTACAACAGTTCAACTATAAGACGTGTTAAAAGTGTATTTACTAATTATCAATAATATCTATGACGTTAATAAAAAATATCATGTCTTATAGTTTTAACCAAGAAAACGCGGAAATCCACTCTGAAACTAATATAATGTTTTAAATGTTTATACAATATATGTACACCAATGCGTGATTGCAGATAACTGCGATTTCCGAATCCATCTGCTCAAATTATATAGCTGTGCCACGTTCTAGGTTTTGCTTAATTTCTGATGTGTACTGGCCATAGAAGCGCTCCAATTTCTTGTTAAACTTCATGTTTCTTTCATTAATGTAATCAATGTCTGCCTCGTCGTTATGCACTCTTCTTCTGCTGTATTTTTCACGTTTTTGAATCCTGTTAATCAAACAACTATATCAGAATCTGAAAACAAATCACAAAACATAAGTCTAGCAATGTATACTTACTGTTTCTCCAAATCCTGAACCATTCGATCGATATTTTCTGGTTTATCCTTGTGTAGACCGTGAATCAACGTATCTTTGCCTGCGTAAAAGGCTTCTTCACCTAACTTTTCTTTTTCCTCATCATAGTTGTTCACATCCACTTTCATATTAGTTACTAAACGTTTGTATTGTCTGGCAGTTGCGGCTTCATACGTGGAGAAGCCTTCGTCGGGGTTTTTCTTCCGGGAGCGCAAACGGTTTAGTCGCTCAAGCTCATCCGCCTGAACATTTAATAGCTTGACCCTGTCGTAATCGTCGCCATCTGCTTCACATTTCGCCCGACGTTCTTCATCCTCCAGGATCCACTCGGCTCGTCGCTTTCGAGCTTCAAAATTGGTAGGGAGCTTCGCTCGTCGTTCTTCCTCCTGAACTTCTTGATGATTCAATTTCCTGGCCTCGTTCTATAAAAAAACAGCCATTAATAATGATGTCCACCCTTTCGGCTACTTTCTTTTAACAAAAGAACGAGAGTTTTTAACTAACAAAGAGAGCTTTTCATATAATTCTAGCATATAATATACACAATCCACCACATGTGGGATCATTGAATAGAATGTAATGTAATAGCTTACTCGCTTTGTGTGCAAGTCTCGAAGTTTTTTCATCCTTTCTGCCTTTACATCTGCGGCTGATTTGGAAGGCCCGGCTTCCGCAGAATTAGCACTGGTACTCTTGCCTGCTTTTTGCGGATCACTCATTTTTACAGCAAATAGTTAAGTGAACATCTACTTTTTGTCAGTTTTTGTAGAGTAGTTGCGGTAGGTAATCGTGACAGTTGGTGTACCTGAAAGGTCGAGGGATGAGAAGACAAACGTTTCATTTACATACGTACAAAATGATATAAATATAATTTAAAAGCTACATGAGAATAAATACGGAAACAAATCCCGATGTGCCAACGAAACCAATAAATACGCCACGTATATCAATATTCAAACCTAACGGCCATAACCCTCCTTCACTTATTCTCAATAGTTGAATGAATGGCTGTCTCACCCTTTAATTATCTTATTGCGATAATAAAATGTAAATACTGATTACAAATATGTTGCCTACTCGTTAAAAGTTAAAATTCATGGTTCAGTCTTAGTCTATCAGCACTGTGAAAAAAGTGACTGTCACTACCTTAATTAGCGTGTTGTGTATTGAATAACACGTCACTGTTCACAACATACGTAACGTTTAACTGAAGAAAACTTGAAAACGTGAGCTTTGGACAGGTTTTAAAGTAATTTTACCAAATAGCAAAACAGCATAAAACGTGGCCTGTATTTGTATTTCTGCATTTGTTTAGAAATTTCTTAGCTGGAGTTCCTATCTGTCTGTGTATTTACAAGCTTTCATTCATCAAAACAAACATTCACAAATCGAGAGTTCATACTTTGTGCTGTTCTAGTGTAGAACACGGCCACTTTTTGGGGTTGAATGATACCGACGAGTCAGCACATAAGAGCTGTTGATAATAGTACATCACAAACGTTAGAAACAATTTAGTAGTTTGGTAAAGTGTAATGATATGAAACTAAGAGATATTCGTTAAATTAAATTACTGTAGGAATACTAAATTCTGACTAGATTATGTAGTTGGTAAAGTTTCTCATATTCCTTCTGACGTAAAGGAGTTGTTCTTCGCTGGACTAAACTCTAAAGCAGTGCCTCATAGGCTATGAGTCATAGCTGTAGTGCTAGAAATAACATGTCGTGCAAAAGTTCTACTTGTTGTAATTAAACATTTTATTAATGCATTAAACTTTAAAATCAGTCTCAACTCAAACATTTAACAGTACATAGGTTTGCATAGCTAATTAAGTAATGATCATGGTACATTACTAGCGTAATATATAGTGTTGACAAGTTACATAAGGCTACACCCACTATTTGATTTGAAGAAAGTAAAGCAGTTCATTCAAATCGTAAGAGATTCTTTTCGTCTACGGTTTTGATACCCGTGATTGGCAAGTGGGTCATCTTTTACCTTTTACCGATTTGGGTTACCGTTCAAAAATCAAGGAAACTCACTGCCCTAGCAGAATTCAAACGTGGGAGGAAATACATCTAATAGTCTTTTGCCCAGTCGTTGTGCAGTAGCTTAAGTCTGAAGCGGAAGCGGTGTGGTAACTTGTTCCTAAACTATATTATAATTTGTTCTTTTCGCGTTGCATAGAATTGAACAGCATGACTAAAATAAGCGTTGAAACAGGGTATAGTTTGTTTTCGTTGTTTTTGATTTACTGCTGTGCAATCTGCTGCTTCAAAATGACCTCTTCTGCTTGATACATTTTCCAAACAACTATGTAATCCCGACCAAGACGGACAAATGAATACAAAGCAACGCACAGCATCGTTGACACTGAAATTAACTGGTACCACTCCGTCGTCTTGATGAGAATGGTAAAACAAATTATCAAAACACTCATGTGATACCCAACCAAAAGACGTGGGAACGCAGATCCACTGAAGAGGAGCTACAGCAAAAAATACTACACGTTATTTGAGTACTGATAGTTATATATAGTATTATTCCTAAACTGAACCAAAAATCATTATTATTATTATTATTATTATACAACAAACGCCCCGAGTATCTCACCTGAAACCTGATGTGGGCGGTGTTTCCGGGCTCCGATGCTATACAAAGCAACCCCTCAGCCTTATAAAGTTCTCTTTGGTGCTTTACAATTGACCCAGGTGTAAATAAAAATTCCCCTGACCAACTGCAAAGATAAAACCAAAACTTTGTACAGGTTGAAGATTGGAACACGGAAAGTCCTATTCATTGGATCAGTCAAATACACTTAAATGTCTTACGCATTAGAAGGAATGTGAGTTGGTCGTAATTTAGTCCATCTACCGAGATGACAAGCTATCTTATGCAATCCATCGCTGAAATCCGGACAAAAAGCTCTGCTTGTCAGTAAACCGAAAGTGATCATCCAAGCAAGCAGAAAGTGCTGTGCTACCCACCAAAGGTCATAGTAAACCTGTGCCTAAAACACAACGAAAGAAATTAACTCTTATTTATCTAACAAATTGCCGTTGTTAGTGCCGCACGCAATCCCTCACCTGAACAAAGCACCACGGGATGAACGACGAGTAGTAAGCGATGATAGTGCTTAAGCTGACAACTCTTTTCAACCTTTTATTGAATTCCTTCCTTAGCAATTCCGTTTCTTCTCTGATAATCATGGGATCATTAGAACAAACATGATGATGATACAGAATAGATGTGGGATCGTTCGGGTACCCCAACACCTCACATTTGGGATTGTCTAATTCCTCAATTTCCCAAACAGATGTTCCATTTATCCCATACACGTGAAAGTAAAGTATAAACCTGCAAAGTATCACAATCAAAATTCAAGTACATATTACGCACATGCATAAATACATATCATTCCTATACATATGTGCGAACAGTTCTTGATGGTTAAATTCAACATTTGACTCACGGGCCATAAAGGTAAATAAGGTGGAGAATTCCTAAACTTCCATTTTTATAATTGTTATTTGTCCAAATGTGGACAGTGCTCAAAAGAATCCAAACACATGTGGTCGCTGACATTGTCACCCTCAAAATGAAGTGACTGTAGCGTGGCATAACCAATTTCAAAATTAAGTACGGAATCCTCCTTCCAATAAGAGCGAGGTTGAATACCATTAGATTCCCATCGATAAGATAAAAATTCTAAAAGAGCAAAATAAGTATTTTTACATTTATATTAATTACCTTCACCCCAGAGTGTAAAGTGCACTTTTTTATGAATACGTGTTTCGTGCATTTATACGAAAAGGTGATGACAAGTGACAGTGACAAGCCTTTCTATGCCATGCCTCTACACAATGAACAAAATCTTGTGAAATGAGATAGATGGTAGCCTTACCATTCCTGACGAGGTGAAACTTTGTGGAAGCCACCAGACAGTTCGGTACAAATGTAAAAACTGAAGAGCTTGAAAAGTAGCAAAGTGAAATAGAAGTATCAACTCAAAAGTCAATGCCGATTCACGTCCAAGTGGTGGTATTCTAATGTGTTTCATATCGACGGTTGGGCACAATCTAGCAAATGATAAACAATTACATTTGTAAATTAAATTTGAATACATATCCCTTCCGCAAGACATCTTAACAACGATCAGAGAAAAGCGTCTATCAGCCAGAATTAACTTGCAGTATCCAAAATCACCTTATTTCGTCCGAAGCTCCCGTCATGACACCGGTACCGGATGCTCCACTTCCTTGTGTCGGAAACATTGTGTTATAGCGACTACTACTGGAGCTGGAACCCGAAAGAATCCGTCCATTACTGCTGATCCGTCTTCCTCCTCCAGCCATTGTGTACAGTTCTAAATACATATAATGAGTTCTAAAATGTTATTGTATATAGGTACATATATATAGTAGTTACAAAATTTAATAAGTCATAATGTTAAACATCAAATTAAACCAGAGCCAACTTGACCACCAGATATCACCTTCATTACCTTTGTTAGACACCGATTTGGATACTGATATCCCCTCCTTCATCGACACAATCAACTATCCAATCAGACACTCAAGAAATGTCCGCCTAACCTGTTAGGAATAATTAATTTAGTTATTTAACAAACATTAAATAATGTACGTTAAGCAGAGTAATCACACTCAAAAATGTGTCACAACATGTTTCACAAACCATGTAGTAGTAAGACAAACTGCGAACTATTCCGGCAAGTCGGGTAAAGGCAACTAATGACTAAAGAATTTGTCTTTTATATCAACACGTTGAAAAAAGGACATCTGCCTGCTGTCTGTTGCCGGAGGATCTTCCTTTCGTATTCGAATACGACCCTTAAAAATCCAGCAGACGATTGTCCAGCTTCACTCACCACTTCAAACACATTAAAGCTGTAGTTCCTGAGAAGAGCGTTTCCTGAGTTCGATCAACATGCCAGGTGTCTTTCCGTCTCTCCAGCAGAGACGAAGGGCATTATTGTGAGTTCACTTTTGTTTACAATTTTGTGTTGTGATGCTGCTTCGATGAACGACGATGAGTTGTGTGTGATTTTGTGATCATGCGAGTGAATGCATTTCTCAGACAATCATCAACAGAGCAATCGACCGCGAACCATTTCTCTCAAATTTGAGGATTGTAAACAAATCAGGACTAGAAATGAATATTGTTCTCAATTGGCTAAATTTAATTTTAATCTGGTTACCTTTAACCTTTAAGTAGTTGGTGTAGATTCAGAGATCTGCTCAGCGAGTGATATATGACACTGGCCTGAAAAAACTAATTCCGCACACGAGCGCAGCGGGCAACCGATAACCGAGTTTTCTTGATTGAGTGTTGAGGTAAATCATTAAATCGTCTCTGATATTATAGTGTCAGTGCTTCTTGTGTAGTGTGGAGCTGGTCTTCCGGAGACGGCATGTGGCTGTATAATTAATACAATGAGTCTTTAAAATTGATATTATTGTAGTGTTTCAGATTTTAATTTTAATACTTTGTATTGCTCATTTTTGCAGGGAGCTCTAGGATCAAGAGATCAAGATCAAGAGTCACAAGTGCGGAGTCTTTTCAAACCATGATTCGACGTTCTCCAACTCGCATTGAGCTGAAGCTGGAGGATTTATCGGACTTTGATTACATTCAAAAATTTGAAAAGAAGAAATCACCAAGTTCAGTGACTGGTACAGTTGGAGGGTTATCCGCTGCTGATGCACAAAAACTGATTAGGCAGGACCGAATTGGATTCAGACCAATTAGAGGTGGTACCGGTGCATCAGGGAGTAATGGAAGTTTTTACCCTGCTGGTAGCAACCCTGCGTCAACCGCTACCGATGATGTCATACCTCCAGTGTTAACGTCTGAAGCCTCAACTTCCACAATAGAAGTGGCAGGAGGAGAAGCGCCAAGTACGGGTACCACCACTGCTACAGGAGGAAGGAGCAATCGATTTATAGGCGAATTAGGGGACATGGAAATTTCGTACGACGATGGAGACGAAGCAGTAACACCTTCCAATATAACAGCAGAAAGTAATTTATCTAATGTAGATATGAGTTTAGATGAATCGCTGTAATAATTTGTCTAAATCGTTATTATTCGGTTACGTGAACTGAACTGGCTTGAAAAGTATCTATAACACACGTGCTTTTAAATCGCGTGGCAGTCTGTTTCAGTGGTACATAAGCTGTATGTAAATCGTCAAGCTTGAGACATCGTAGCCTACGTTATACACAATGGCCAAACAACATACAAAGGGTTCGCGACACAGCCACACAGACAGATTGGCGCTGAATGGCACACCGTG